>ML820099.1:20125-67200 GCA_009831015.1 Picea engelmannii | reverse complement strand
TTCCTTCTAACCAACTTAACCCACTTTCCTTCTTTTAGGGATAACCCACTTCTAACCCACTTTGCTATAAATAGTAAATTCTCCACTTCTAGTTGCAACTAATTTATTTTTAAATAATTTATTATTGCAACAACTTAACTCATGATTAACTCCTAGTTTTACCCACTTGACTAGTCAATTTCTTCTAGGGGCTTCTAGAATAATTTTACTTATTTGAACTTCTAGATAACTCATGAGGGGTTCTCCAACTTCATAAACCCATAACTCTCTAACCGTGAGGAGTTATGTGACATTCCACATATCACCATAAATGGAATGACATGTACTATCCATATAGAATAGACTTACTTATTGTTACAAAGAAATCCCCCTGCGGACAAGTGGATTTCCTCTTGGGATCTAGACTCCTAAGACCAAGACAAAAAGGGTGCTAATGTTGGTCACTGACATCCTTTTAAACCTATTTAAACTAATCCATTGAGGAGAAGAGGAAAATTGTACCTTTTTAATGATGTTCATCCTCACACAATCCGAGTTGAGCTTTGATCTCTAAGCTCCTCGATAAGTCCTGCAAACAAATAAAGATAGAACAAACTTCTTATTCTCCTAAGATTAGCTTGAAACCAGATATATCTAATAGAGACAAGTTCATGTAGAAGAAACAAAACCTTGAAAGAAATAGTCCAAGCACATATGTGTATTAATGAGAACAACAGAGAATACTTGCAGACCTTTGATGAAAGTGCAGCAACCTCTCCCAGCTCTCCTTGTCCAACCCTTTGCTTAGATAATCCACACAAAATGATGATTCTTCAACGATATCTCCCTTATGAGATCATAAGTTTGATGCCTTCAATGTCTCCCCTTCCTTATGAGATCATAAGTTAGGTGCTTCTCAATTTCTCTATATCTCTCCTTTCACCATGAGAAGGCCTCCTTATATAAGATTGTAGAGACCCAACCACCTTAGATATTCTTGGGATAGGTTGAGGATTCTTCTCCATGAGTTGTGGATCCTCCCTAAGATGTAGCCTTGACCTCAGATTCGAATCCAACCAACTCCAGAGATGAGGGGGATTTATCCCTGATTTTCCTCAACAACCCAAAATTTGTTGAAAAAGACCAGCGCTCCCCCAAAAGGGTACACAGAGCATTGAAACCCTCCCCCAAACAAGGCCAGGGAGCGTTGGCTCTCCCTAACAGTGGGTAGGGGAGCGCTGCCCTCCAAAATCCATTTTTGAGTGGTTTATTCCATGGTAAAGGTTTTGTACTCTTAATCAAATGTTTTCTTCTTCTTAAACCAGTTTTTGAAGGTGTCTTAAGTGTCCCTGTGATGTCGTTAGAGACACGACATCGGCAAGATGTAAGTATGATGTTTGCGACACTTGTGGCCAAAATGCGACACTTTCAACACTGACGATAACGACAATAGGTCATCATTGGAGTGAGTAATTTTGAGGTGTAATAGATTACAACCCAAAGTGAGAAGTTGAAAGATAGAAACTGATGACTGAAGTACTTTGTATAATTTTTTGAGCAAGGGTATGGAATCAGAGAACCTGGTAGAAGTTGCACACAACCATCAAACAAATATTATGACATGTTTCAAACCCAAGGCAAGCATACCTATGCTTGGGTGATACAGACGTGCAAGGTATGGTCGCCATAAGATACACTGCAGATCCATAATTATATTAACAAATAGTATAGCCACCAAAGATACAATGTGGATCTATACTTCCATGACATGAACTGATTGTAGCCACAAAAAATACACAGTGGATCTACGAGACGACAAGACATATCCACGGACCAATACAAAGTGGATCTATGTGAAAATACATGTGTCAATGTTCAAAAGAAACTCCATCGCAACCTAGGCAAAGTACATATAAGAGTGATGACTCAACCCAGGGTCTTCTTACCGATCTCGATGTAGTACGAATCTAACCACGTGAATAAATTTCCTAATGTCGAACATGGAAGAGACCACTTGATTATTGATCAATGAGGTAAACTGTTAACAAGCGCAAGGGAAATCACCATTGATTTCAATGATTCCCAAGGTACCCTAGTACATTCCCGCAAATGTGAATAGATGATCTGAAGTTGAACATTCATGGAATCACCCGATCAGGGGTCAATGATTTAAACCCATTGTCGGAAGTGAGGAGGCTTGTTGTTGAGGCATGTAGGTCCCAAGGTACTAACTGGTTTATAAGTCTAGTTCTCGGATGATGTGTTGAAGTCGACAAGAATAGACTCATCGAAGGAGGTCCTTGATGTATCCCCCATCAACGACACAAAACATACACAGAGATGTAAATTGGTAGATCAAATGAACATGGACTAACACAGGTATTGAAACAAGAAATTTGTGATGGTTGACTCTCGAGGAAGATACTTCCCTTGAAAATTGAGGCACAACAACAGAAACATGACATGGACCAAAACATGATGATGCAATGGATACTGTGACTTTCATCAGGTGACCCAAAAGAGTAATAAAACTCAAAGGATTGGTTCAGTATAGAGTTTTAGCGGATTAAAATGCATGCAAAGACAAAGTGTCATGTTCAAGGGCAACTGTAAGAGTTGCTAGTGCCGTGTTGGCTTGCTTCTTTCAATTTTTTCCCCCATCTAGATAGACGAGTAGATCTTTTTAAATTTAACGAACTCGAGGAGGGTAACACATGCTCAATATAAATTACCTTTAGTAAGTCCCTCTTCCTTTGTTTAATGAACTGGAAGAAGTAAGGGTTCGGTCATGTATGGGCCCTTCAATGTATGATTGTTTAACGAGTCCAGAGAAGGTAAAATTGGTGATTTTTCATGTTTAGAGAGACTGAAAATGACTTAAAGATGACTCCATTGTTGTCCTTTTTCATAATGTTAGTCTCGCGAGGCCAAAAAAGAGATAAACTATCACTCGAAATACGCCCTTTCAAACCTTTTCACGAGTGTGGAAGGAAGCAAGATCACTCAGAAATCTTTTCACGTTTAGAGAGTCTAAAAAGAGATTAAAGGAGACTCCAGGGGGTTCATTTTTTGTATAAACATGAGAGTATGAAAAAGAGATAAAATTTTACTCGGTTACATTCTCATGTATTTGTGAGCATGAGAAAGAACAAAGACTAAGCTCAGTATGCCCCCATCTTGAAAATCTAGTGGCTTAACTCCAGAATGATGATCAAAGGCTGGAGACATGCCCCCCAAGCTTCAATTCATTCCCCGACTTTGAGGTTGTCACCAATTTCTCTACTAGATGGAGAAAAAGGATACAGGTGGATGAAAAGAAGGTTCAAATATGAGACCTAACGAAAGACTTGACTCAAAATCCACGAGATCTGGCAAAAGATTCGACCTGATGGGAGAGGTGATTGTTTTAGTTTTTTTAATGAGCTTGACACAAGAAAAGAACTATGCTCAAGGTTCTGGGTTCAATCCCCAGATTTTTGTTTCATTTTTTAATGAGCTTTCCACAGAGAATAAAAACTATGCTCATGACCTTTTTTTCATTTTTTAATGAGCTTGCCATAGAGAGGAGAAACTATGCTCATAGCCTCTTCTTGATCATGGCTTCCAAGAGGATAACGCTTTGGAAGGAAACCATGTCGAGGGACAAAACTCGATCATGGCTTCCAAGAGATCTTCACTGGATGGAAGAATAATATTCTGGAAGGAACACATGTCAATATCCGTGACAGGGGTAAGGAGATCAGGATCCAATAGCCCTACCGGAGAGATCACCATGTCAACTTGTTGGCAGCCAATTCAATTTTTTTTAATTGCCCTAAAAGCTGCCTACACCTACGTCTCTTGAACTTCAAATTTCTATCGCATTTTGCAAAAAGACGATATTTTCATTCCATACGACATTTGCAAATTGGTTTCGATTCAGTTTTCATGACTAAAAGCGTGAAAACTCCTCCATCGTTATTTGGACTGTCGTAGTCTTTTATTGATATTCTGAAGGGCACTTTACCATTGGTTTATCATGTGGATGAAAAGATTCTTTCAAACTATGTCCCTTTGCCTACTCTTACTTTGATTGCGCAACTTGGTTTTTGTTTAATTGATAAGGCATTGAGCATGTAATTTATGAATTATACTTGATTTCATAAGGGTCATGGTTAATCTTGTTTTATATAATGTGATCCTTAAGCTCTTAGCTTGTCGATCTTATAAAATCATTGGTAACATTGTTATAAGACTTTGATCTTATATTATGCAACAAGCGCATTGTAACATGTGAGTTTGATTTTATATTGAATGGCAATAGTCTGAACTTATGCGATGGCACGATTGGATAAACGTTTAACTTTGGGTTTTGATGTTATGATTTGAGTATTTACTTGGCGTATGTTTGATTTATGGGTTTTATTTTACGTTGAACATTTATGGTTTCAAACCATAGATTGGCACATTGGTGTATTATCATTCACCGTTTAAAATCTTGGGATGGCCGAATATGTTGGTTTATGTTTTGATTTATGGAACAAGCGTTGTACTGTGCCATTAATGTTTTGCATGGTGGTGAACTAACCCACCACCTTCGCACGCGCATATTGAATTTTCCTCCCCTTTCATCGTTCTTAGTTGTCAGCCTAAACGATTGTGCTCCTGTGTGTTTATCCGAACCCTACCATGCACCCGCACCATGGCTCCAGTTGTGAGGGCCGAACCCAATGGTAGCCAAGCATTATTGATGTTTGATGGTGCTTACAGTGACCTTGAGGAATTTGGATGGCTCCCATTCATACGAAAGTTTGATGGCTTTAACCCTGGTGTGGCTCGGCAATTCACGTTAACCTTTGATGGCTGCCGAGCCAAGGTCGGGGATGTGCAGTTGGAAATTGATGAGCATTTTCTTAGTCTGGATACTGGTCTGCCTGTCGTCGGACAAAAATGGTCAAAAAATTGTAAAGTGGAAGATGTCCCGTGGACATTTCTCTTCCAGTCACGAAGAGTGAACTCCTGTGACAAAGGTTTTCCCGCGAACATGCTAAAGCAGCGATGGCATGACCTGCTGATGATAACTAAACAATTTATCACCTGCGAGGGCAGGTATGGTTTCATTTTCTTGTACCACCTTCGGCTACTGATGGTTTTCATGGGCTATGAGCTTAATATTCCTTACTACTTGCATAGGAGTCTATTTAAAATGTCTAAAAGGTACAAGCGGAACCAGTCCGATAACAGTCTATTTCATTTTGGGTTAATTAAAATGCTTGTGGTTTGTCGTTTGGGGTTAGGCCGTGACTGTTGGAATGATTTTCTTATTCGAAATAATTTCGAGGACTCAAGCCCACCATAGGTTGACAAACCTGTGGTAAGCGAGAGCAAGTTGGTACCCCCTGTGCCTTACAGTGCTCTGTTACCCAAACCCCTACCCGATTCACCTATTGACCTACCCAAATCTGTCACCACAGATGTGGACAATGTTAAACCCGTGGCCAAAAGGCCTAAGGCCAAACCTAATGCGAATTCTAAAGGTAAGAAAAATGCTCGGTTGATCTCTCGCATGGCAAGAAACAAACCAAAAACTGTTGTCAACCCTGACCCTATCATGGTGAGTGAAGATTCTGACTCAAAGATTAAACGTTACCTAGCAAGTGAGTATCCCTATTCTGAAGTTCTATGCGACAAACCCTCATACGATTTTGTGAACAATCTACCACCGTGCTTACAAAATGATCCTAATTATCTGGGCATCAAAATGCCTTGTGAAACCCCTGGTGACTCATCTAAATCCCCTCCTGCTCCAACCGAAACAACTACTCCGCCATGTGATCAGTGTGGCTCATGGTTGGAAAGGTATTACCTCGATGTGCCAATGCTGCAGTCCAGAATTCATGCTCTGGAGGATCAAGTTGCAAGGCTCACCAGCCAGAAGGCAAAGATGCCATCCACTGATAAAAAACAGCGAACAACAGGTTCGATTTTGTTTAAGAATGTGGAGTCTGCTACAGCGGTTGTGAACTCAAAGCTGGCATAGTCCAAACAGTCACACTGGTATGGTTATCAATTGTTTATATGATGGACTCACAGCTCTGTGTATAGTGTCGATTTGAAATTGTTTAACAAGCATGCATTATTGTATATAAGTTTGTTTTAATCGAATCCCCGAATTAGCTTTGATTGGATTTGGTTTTGGTTTGATTAATCGTGTGATAGATTTGATTGTTTTAATTTAGCTTCAATTGAATACTCTGTCAATTATTGAAGTTGTTTCTAAACACAGGCTGTTTCTGTTATTTAAATTTCAAACACAGTCAATGTTTTGATTCGAATTTGTGATATTTTGGATGATGTGGTTGGCAATTATAGTTAACTGTTGTGATTTTATATCTTATGACCAATTCGAATACCATCCTATTAAGGTGTAACCAAATCACGAATAGATGTAAGTCATAATTGTTGTATCCAACTAGTCGATTCGCATTTTATTGATTGACCGTGTTCTCAGCTCGGTTCATATTGCAACAAATATACTGTTTAAATTTGATTTGTTGGACGTAAATGATCATGCCCAGGATTACGATGTTTTTGACTCAGTCACAATTCGATTTGATTGTTGCCCAGTTTATGGTTATCACTGTTGTTGATGGCTACGATCATTATGTGATTATGTCTGATTGATTATGTAAACGCTCAACGATTCAAATCTATGGTGAAGTTTGATGTCGTTTTGAATGTTTGGCAATAATCGTAACAACCTTTACTTATTGGCATTTGATCAAAATGATATGAATCTTATACAGCAGTAACAAATCAATTTCGATTATGGTCAAGTATGATTGTATCGATTATGATTGTGATTCACCATTGATTTTATTTGATATGAAACAGTCCTGTTATGATTTGACCATATTTTATGGCAATTAAAAAACAGAGCATGCTTACCCTGTTTCGTTTGAATCATTTTTTTGATTTGGTTAAATTTGAATGATAAACTCATTAGAATTATAGTGATTTGTTTTGGATATTTATTAAAAGAAAAATTAAATTAAATTGGATTTGATTTCTTTTAAGATTCTGTTTGATTGCTATCTGGTCCTATATGCTATTTTAGACTAGCTACAGAATCAGATGATTATGTAGCTAAGTCTGTAGGATCAATTTTTTTAGTGTTTTGTTATTGAAATATATTTCTAATTTGATATTTGTGTTCTATTGCAGGTAGATTCGAAATTGCAATTGAGTTGTTGAGCAGTTAGGGGATGTTTCAAAGATTTCACTTACATTTTATTTTCTTAGTTTATGTGATTTTGGGATATCTCCCAGATTATGTAAAACAATTTGATATTATCCACAAGGAAGTTTTACCTTGTGAAGAGACTTATATATACTTATGATTTTTGTAATAATCATCATCCTCATTCATGGGAGAACAAGGATATGGAGTTATAATACAGACTGAAGCAGAATTTGGTGTTTTGTCACAGCTTTAGCTTCTCAATATATCAATATTTTGTTTTATGTTGTGTATATCAATTTTTTATGGTTTATGACTACTTTAGCTATCTAAATCATGTGCAAATGATATAATTTTAATCATTGTTATCCATATCTTGTCTCTTCCAAATAGATAAAAGACATAACAATTGTTAATTCAGTTTGTGAATGACAGTTTTATCTTCTTCATAAATTGAATTGTTATATATAAGTTTTTTGCATAACAGGTTTCCCTTATTGCAGGAATTTATAATCATAAGATTGTTATGATTTTCTTTTATGTCTTGTTTGTCCTGTAAAACACTTCAAGGAGTAGCATAGTTGATCGTTTACGAGAAGCTTACGGACTAACCAGTGTGAGTTTCCCTCCTCCGAACAGCTTAGAAGTCATCATACACAGGGCAGACTTGGAGCGTTTGCAGGTCAATTAGTCTTTTGCTTACTGTTTTCATTAAGTAGTTTAATTCAGATATAAGTTTAATAAGATTTATATTAGATCGTTTAATTTCAGTAGTTTTAATTTTTATTCACAAAATATAGAAAATCAAAAAGATATTCTTGGTTGTCTTAGGGCAGAAAACGCATGAGTTTTGTAGGTTTTAATTAAATCTGTAGGTTGTTTATAGTGTACATTTGTGAATGAGGAATATTGCAGCTGTTAATTAGATAGTTGATTTGAGTTATTATAATAGTAATTAGTAGATAGTAGAATAGTTAGTGTATTATTTTAGTTTTAGTTAGTTTTAGTTAGTTTTAGTTAGTTCTATTTGTTTTAGTTAGATTAGTTAGTTTAGATTAGTTTTCTCTTTGGTTTTCTTAGGAGACCTCAGAGCGGCCAACGGAGCCGTTAAACCCGTCAGGGTGATTCATTCCAAATGGCTTGGGTTATTTAGACAACCCCGGACCGGTTCCACTCTCTCAATTGACGGACGAACAGTTTCGCCCGTCAACACAACTGTCGAATCTAATTCATCAAAAGTTGAAGGCATGGGAGATAACACCACATAATTGTCCTGTGGCAAGGGTGATATCGACTGCATATAAGACCCATTTAGGGAGGTCATTGGGTTGATGGTCAAGTCAAAGCTGACAAACAAAAGTTGATCAATAGTCACCATTATTCCATCATGCAGGAAAGATATCACACAAAAAAAAGTGGACACAATAGCTTTCATGGCATAGACATAATCTTTCCCAAGGAGTAAATCGAAATCCAAGGGGTCCTGGACTACCATAACATCAATAAAGACAATTTTCGCTCCCAAATTTACGGGAAACTAAGGAAGGATCCCTAAAGGGTGAATGGTTCTTCTGTTAAAAGCAAACAGAGTTTGGGTAACCAGCACAAGCTGAGGATAACCCAAATCTTGCCAAGCAATAGAGGACAAAATACTAATGGATGAACCTTCGTCTATTAACGCCCGAGGAATGTCCCAGCCACAAACTTTTATTGTAATCTTGAAAGGAATGTGGGAGGGAAGACGAGGTCCAGTTAGCGCACCCAAATAAAAAAGGATGGCCTCATTACTTGGAGGGGGTTTCATGGGAGAATGAGGAATGCCCCCCATCACGGTAGATTTTTTATCAACGAGAAAAATGTGGGTAGAATCAGGTTTACTCTCTAGTGGGAGAATAGGATTGATTGATAACGGCATCAAATTGACCACTTGGGATTTATTCTCCAAGGGGAGAAAGGGGTCAATATGTGGAAACGGATCAACCACTTTGTCAACTGGTTCAACTAAGGACTTGACTAGATTGACGGAATGATCAACTAGACTGACCGATGAAGGGACCAGAGCAACCACTTTGGCACTCGTCAAAGGAGGAGTGGGATTGACCACATTGGCACTCTTCAGAGGAGGAGTGGGATTGACCGATGATGTAACCGGAGAAACCACTTTGGCACTCTTCATATGAAGGGTGGGACTGACCAATGAAGGGACTGGATCAGTCACTTTGGGTTCACTCTTTCGATGAAGAGTGGGGATGATCAATGATGGAACTGGCTCAGCTACTTTGGTTAGTGGTTCAACCGAGGATGAAACTAGATTGACCACCTGATCAACCAGACTGACCAGGGATGGAACCGGATTGACCATTCCATCAACTAACGAAGGGTTGGGGGAAATCTTACGATAACCAATTGGAAATTGAATCTTTTCCAAAAGAGAAGAAGCCTCGGCCATACAAGGACAAAGGTGAGAGTAATGGTCACCTTCTCATAACATGCAAGGGAATTTGACAGTTGTCTTCTTCTTACCAACCTTAATGTCACTAGTTGATGGGGCATCACTAGCATGTCCAACAGGGGCTGATGATGTGGAGGACCACATTTCTAAGACCTTGGTAAGACCATGGAAATCCCTCAGAAAATTTTCACCCTTACAAAGACTGCAAGGGAACTTGGGTTTTAGAATCTTCATTTTAATATCGTTGACCTCATCAACACTCCCAATACTATTAATAGTAGTTGGTTGCTTGGATCCAACATCTGATATGGTTGGAGGCTTAGCCCTTTTCGGGTTCTTCTTCTTCTTCTCTTTTCCTTTCTTCTTCTTCTTATCAATCTGGCTACTTGCTTTAGAGCTTTCACTAGGGGAAGAAGGAGAAAGGGAAGGAGAATTAATGGGTGAAGAAGGAAAAAAGTCGACATGAGGTTGATGTGTGGGTGGTGTGCTTACATATGAAGCACTTTTTGCATTCGAGATTACCAGAGTGGAAAATAACCATACTGGTAACCTAATTGTGAGACCTGGAAGGCTCAAAGTAGCGATGTAAGGAGGACCAAAGTTTCCATAAGAAGGAAAAACAAAAGGTTCTCCCAGAACAGGGGTTGCTCCATTGGTAGTTTCGGGAACTGATGCCATAAAAACAAAGATCCAACCTAGATTCTTCTAGGGAGAACAAAAAAAACATGCTAAAAATCTAGTAATCAAGCAAGCAAACAAAACCTTCTCACAATGAGTACACTAGTTGGTGATGAAATCCAACGCCATGGGAACAAAGTAAGAAGGGGCTAAGATAGAGTGGGTGGAAAAGTTACATTGACGACCTGCTTAATGGACTTACACCCTGGTGCAAGATCCCACACATAATCATGGGTATACCCTCCAAGGAGCTCGAATGACTTTGGCCAACGTCAATTCCAGGTACCGTGAAGACTTTCCCCTCCATAGTCACCTTATGTAAATACCCTAAAGAGATAGGCCACCAAGGTTACCAACTACAACAATGATGCCTAGGGAAATAGTCGAAAGTCTGATCCACATGCAAGGGCAAGGTATCTAGCCCGAAATCAACTTGAAAGGATTCAACTCATCATTGTGGGTATATCTTTAAGTGACCCCCATAATACGCGCAATCTCTACACCAAGACCAACAAAGTAGGGTAATTAAAACTGTTAGTCTCAATGCGACCTTAGGTTTGACCCTTGTGTGAGAAGGGCTTCCCAGAACAAAATGTAGCAATTGGATTTCATCGCTCCCTAACACAAGATCCTATGTTTGTTTACAGCTTCGGAAAGTTATCTTTCACACCTATTCCAAATCCCTACAACTAATCTAATGTAGGTTTGCTACCAGAAAATGTAAAAATGTCTAATCTATTTTAGTTTAGCGCTTGATTTTTACGGCTTTTGTTACTCAAAAGGAAAATGGCGTGGACAATATGGTGGTTTTACCGACTCAAAAATTATTCAAAGAGATGAATATGCAATATTTTCATTTCGATGAAAGCTATGCTACGAGAAGGAAAAAACATTCATCATTCCAGATGCACAATGTCCTAAGACCAAAATGCCAAAAAAACATGCAATTCCGCTACTTCAAATGCAATCTAGTTTCACTACCCAAAAGCAAGAATGCATTTATCTTCTTTGTTTGATTATGATGTATACAAAAAGTAAATACAAAAACGTCAATGCTCCACTACTTTCAATAAGGAGAAAGAGTCCTATGTGGATGCAAAAGACACGAAGCAAAAGGGATACAAACAAAGCATGCACTCAAGGTAGTGAGGTATGAAAGAAAACAAGTAGAAACTTGTTCTAACAAGCAAGAACACCGTCAAGGATTCTAGAACCAATCAATCATTCAATGAACACAAAAAAAATGCAGAGAAGAATCCAAGAAAAGATAGGAAGAAAGAGAAATCACTCAAAACTGTCTTGACAAAAAGCAGTTAGAAAAGGCAATTTCACATTTTTGAAAAAGGTTTCAAGCTCCAAGAAGGATAAGAGGGAGTGATAAGCATCAAAAACCAATCCAAACAACTTCACAAAACAACCACAGACTCTGGGTAAAGATCACTGCAAAAAGGGTTGCAAAAGACTGAGCAGAAGAAGGCAAAAACTCTCAAAAAGAGACTAGCGCACCCCCAGAAGGGTGCACAAATTGTTTCAACGCTCCCTAAGACACTGTAGGGGAGTATTGGCGCTCTGGTATGGTCTACAGGGGGGCGTTGGTCCTCTCAAAAACTCAGAAAAAGAGCCAAAAACCATGCAAAAACTCACCCAGAATGCATGAAATATGGTGAAATCTCTAGTGAAGGTAGGAGAAGGTTAATGGATGATGAACAACCAGGAATTTCTTGGGAAAATGACCTCAAATATCAAATTTAATAGTGAATAGATCTCTGAGTTCCTTACAACAGCTTTCATACAATCAAATAAAGGAGAAAGCAGTAAATCGACTTCAACTCTCGAAAGAAGAAGAGTGGCTCAAAGTAAAGAAGAAAGAGATGTCACAAACCCGAACAAAGCATCATGAATTCTTAGAAAACAAAAGGCTGGAGGCTAAAACAAAGGCACACTGAGATGATGATAACCCTGAGCAGAAGAATCAACAAAAATTAGACTCTGAGATCAACTCCTAAAAGAGTTTTGAGAAGAAAAACACTGATGCTCTGGTGTTAAGGGAACCATAGCATTGCAATGCTCCCTGGGAGTCTACAAGGGAGTGCTAGCACTCTGGTAGTAGAGGCAGGGAGTGTTGGCCTCTCAGAGCTCAAAAAAGTTCCCAGAAATCAACAAAAAGTCAAGAAAATCCAAAAATTCAGTGTGTATGGGATGCATTAAAATCCAACAACACATCTAAGAATCAGAAACACGGTATGAAGAAGATCTAAAGGTGAGCAAAAGGTCAGGAAAAAGACCTAGGAAAGGAACCAAAACTCAAATTTTCGTCCCCAATGGAGTCACCAATTTCTGTTATAGAGAAATCCCCCTGTGGACAAGTGGATTCCCTCTTGGGCTCTAGACTCCTAAGACCAAGACAAATAGGGTGCTAACGTTGTTCACTGACATCCTTTTAAACCTAGTTAAACTAATGCATGGACGAGAAGAGGAAAAGTGTACCTTTTTAATGATGTTCGTCCTCTCACAGTCTGAGTTGAGCTTTGATCTCTAATCTCCTCGATAAGTCCTACAAACAAACAAAGACAGAACAAACTTCCTATTATTCTGAGATTAGCTTGAAACCAGATCTATGTAATAGAGACAAGTTCATGTAGAAGAAACACAACCTTGAAATAAACAGGCCAAGCACATATGTATATTAATGAGAACAACAAAGAATACTTACAAACCTTTGATGAAGGTGCAACAGCCTCTCCCAGCTCTCCTTGTCCAACCCTTTGCTCGGATAATCCACACAAAATGATGATGCTTAAATGATATCTCCCTTATTATATCATAAGTTTGATGCCTTCAATGTCTCCCCTTCCTTATGAGATCATAAGTTAGGTGCTTCTCAATTTTTCTATATCTCTCCTTTCACCATGAGAAGGCCTCCTTATATAAGCTTGTAGAGACCCAACCACCTTAGAGATTCTTGGGATAGGTTGAGGATTCTTCTCCATCATTTGTGGATCCTCCCTAAGATGTATCCTTGACCTCAAATTCAAATCCAACCAACTCCAGAGATGAGGGGGATTTATCCCTGATTTTCCTCAACAACCCAAAATTTGTTGAAAAAGGACAGTGCTCCCCCAAAAGGGTACACAGAGCGTTGCAACGCTCCCCCAAAGAAGGCCAGGGAGCATTGGCACTCCTTGACAATGGATAGGGTAGATTTGCCCTCCAAAATCCATTTTTGAGTGGTTTATTCTGTGGTAAAGGTTTTGTACTCTTAATCAAATGTTTTCTTCTTCTTAAACCAGTCTTTGAATGTGTCTTAAGTGTCCCTATGATGTCGTTAGAGACACAACATAAGAAATATGGAAGTATGATGTTTGTGACACTTGAGGCCAAAATGAGACACTTGTAACACTGACGATGATGACAATAGGTCATCATTGGAGTGAGTAATTTTGAGGTGTAACACTTGCAAATATATTAACCTTCATACCATTATTCAGCAAACAAACTTTAATCCTCTAACCATACTGTTGGGGCTGCCGGAATTTGCTACCAAACTTGCTTCAAGGGTTGATGATCCGAATTTATGAGCGAAATGAAATGAATAATAGACTGAATACAATAACATAGAGATACAGAGAACAAAATATATCTAGTGAACAATAACTTCCATTGAATAAATAAAATAGGTTGAAATTGTAAAATTGCATAACTGAAAAACAACTTGCTCGAATGGTGGTAGTTATCTCTAAGAAGATATGTGGCTAATACGTGCATATGTCTGAGTAGAATGATTACAATGAGGCTCCAAAGGCCTTGTTAACGTTACTCATGAATTCCAAAACCCTAGACATCCAAAAACCTAACCCTAGGAGGTTAAATTCCAAAAGTTATGTGGGCCCCGATGGGTAAGTTGGTACCTCAACTTCCCTGGGTCATAAATTTTTCATATGACCTCTGTTTTAGGCATGTGATATCCCATTGGAAAGGTATTTTCAAGAACTAGAAATTATGTTGTCAAACTCTAACTCTATCTATAGTTTGATTGTGGCAAGCCAAAAAAACATTGTTTAGGGCCCCAAAATAGCCCTGGAAGTACAAAAAGATGTACTTACATGAAAACATACAAAATAAGCCAGTTGGATTAGGTGGGAAGCCACTAATATCCACCTAGAAGCAGTTTAGGGCTTCAGACATCCTCAGAAGTGTAGAACCCACAATTACAAAGAATTACAGAAGAACGTGTTGAACTAAAAATTTCCAAGAGGAGCCAGTTGGAATAGGTGGGTGGCCACCAATATCCACCTGGATTAGTTGACATCAATGAAAACCAACCCAATTAATCAACAATATCCCCCTTTGGCATTGCTGACAACACTCTAATGCAACACTAAATTCATATCACTCATGCTTCCCCTGTGACCAATGCTCTCCCTAGAAACATGCCTTTGTGCTCTCTCTCCAAGAATCTAACTCTCTTTCCATGCATATGATGAATCTCTCCCCCTTTGAAATCAATGGAAAAGGCAACTTCTCATCGGGGTTTTCCCCCTAACTTACCTATTTGTGGGACTACTCCCCCTAACTGTTGACTGAACTCTTCCTGTAATAATTTTCCTCTTGATGGTGCTTCCTCGTGTAAATCTAAGACACGTAAGATAAGCAATCAAAAGCATTCATTTTGGAGTAGAAATTACTTTGAGTCTCTCTCGAAGATACTCAAAAGCTTCCCTTGGAAGTGATTTTGTAAATATATCTACAACCTTCTCTTTTGTTCCCACATATTCAATTATAATGTTTCTCTCTGCAACATGTTCTCGTAGAAAATGATACTTTATTGGAATGTGCTTTGTCTTGGAGCGCATCACTGGATTCTTTGAGATATGGATGGCGCTTGTGTTATCACCATATATTGGAATGGGATCATCATAATCAACCTGTATTTCTATCAAAGTTTGTTTCATCCATAGAACCTTCATACAACATGTTGTTGCTGCAATATATTATGCTTTGGCTCTAGACAATGATATTGATGGTTGTTTCTTGTTGAGCAAAGATACCAAACACTCACCCAAGTAAAATGTTGCTCCACTTGTACTTCTTCAGTCATCAATGAAACCTACCCAATCTGCATCTATGTAGGCAATAAGTGATAGATCATTTCCTCTTGGATACCATAATCCAAAATCTTATGTACCCTTGATATATTTCAATATCCTCTTTACTACTAGAACATGTGATTCATTTGGTGCTACTTGAAATCCTGCCACCTATCCAACTGCCTGCATTACATCTGGTCTGGATGTTTTCACGTAAAGTAAGTTGTCAATCATTGACTTGTACTTCCTCTGATATGTAGACTTTGAATCATCATCTTTTCTTAGCTTGTAACTGGTTTGCATAGAAGTATTGATTGGTTTTCAATCTTCCATTTTGAACCTCTTTAGCATTTCTCTGATATACTTTGTTTGAGAAATAAAAATGCATTGGCTGCTTTGACCTATCTGAAGACCTAGAAAGAAGGATAGTTCTCCAAGTAATGACATTTCAAATTCATTCTACATATCCTTTGCAAATTTCTAGCTTAACCTATCATCATCACTTCCAAAAATAATATCATCAAAATAAAATTCATCAATAAAATACTATCTTGAGTTACCTTGATGTAGAGGTTGTTGTCTGCATTGCCTTTATTGAACCCTTATTGTTGTAGATATATGTCCAATTTAGAATACCCTACTCTAGGGGATTGTTTTAGACCATACAATGCCTTCTTTAACCTGCACACATAACCTTCATTCTCTGACAACTGAAAACCTTTTGGTTGCTCAATGTAGACTTCTTCTTCTATTTCCTCATTCAGGAAGGTTGACTTCACGTCCATCTAATACAATTTAATATTCTTGGAGCATGCATAAGCTAGGATCAATCTAATTTCTTCCATTCTAGCAAATGGGGAAAACGTTTCTTTAAAGTTGATACCTTCAACCTGTGCATATCCTTTACATACCAATCTAGCTTTATTCCTAGTAACCTATCCATCTTCATTCAATTTATTTCTGAAGACCCACTTTATGTCGATCACATTCTTGTACCTTGGTCCTGGAAGCAATTCCCAAGTGTCATTCTTCTCTATTTGATCCAATTCTTCATTCATGGCCTTTATCCAGAATTCATCCTTGCTTGATTCTTCAAAATTGTTTGGTTCAATTGAAGATAATAGTGCTAGGTGTAGTTGTTCAGCAGAATGAACTCTTCTTCTAGTCTCAACTCGTGCATCTTTGTTTCCAATAATATGATCTAAGGGATGATTCTGTTGTATTTGCTTGCTAAGTGTCTTTGGAGGTTCTTGTTGTATCTTCTCTTCTACTTCTATATGATCTTATTCATATTCCCCTTATGTTGCTTCTTCATCCTCTGCTTCTTCTTCGTAAACTTGTTCCACTGATTCCTTTTCTTCTTCTTTTAATTTCCGTCCACCTGTCTCATCAATGGTTACATTGATGATTTCCACAACTTTTTTGAGCTTTAGATTGTAACATTTGTATGCTTTCATTGTACTTGAGTAACCAACAAGTACACCTTTGTCCACACAAGATTCAAACTTTCCCATTCGACCATCTTCTCATTTGATGTACCATTTGCTTCCAAAATCTCTGAAGTGCTTCACATTTGCTTGTCTTTCTTTCCATAGTTTGTAGGGAGTTTTATCATTGTTGTTTCTAAGCATTACTTTGTTTTGAATGTGAACTGTTGTAAGCATTGCATGTGTCCAAAAAAGATATGTCAACTTGGAATCCATTAACATTGTTCTAGCCAGTGTATGTACTATTGTTGGCCTCTAAAGATGTCTTATAAACACCCTTAGTTTAACATTAATTAATCAACCCGAGGATTCATCTTTTATCTCAAGAATATCAACAAAGTCTATGCAGGTAGTTGTAGAGGCTAAAATCGTGTAGTTAAAGAAAATCTGAGTTTATCAACAATCAAGTTCCTCACACATTCATTAAAATTCTAAAACTAAGATCTTACTTAACAGAATTGAAATCTGATTTATAACATGCTGTGAACTAAAGGCATTAATTGAATTGTTGAATTGATCTAATTAAGAAACAGTAATTGAATCTATGAAAAGTTGGATGAACTGATCTATCGATAATTATTTAACCTGCTAGAAAGAAATAACTAAGTTCTATAAATTGAGAAAGAACAACAAATGCTAATTTAAGCAAAAAGGAACAACAAATGCTAATTTAAGCGAAAGGGACAGCAAATACTAATCTAAGCGAAAAGGAACAACAAATGCTAATTTAAGCTAAAGGAACGGCGTGTGCGAAAATGAGAGGAATTGTCAAGCAGTAAACTACAGCAATGGAAACTGGAACAACAATCGACAACATTCAAATGAAACACCTATCTTCTCTAAGCAAATGGCATAAAATCATTAACACACTTATGCATATATTTGAACTAATGCAAAAGAGATTTAAATCAAGGAACAGGAATCAAACTGATACAATTACAGATTGAGACAGTAACTTCTTCAAACTGGGCCCTCGGTCCTCAGAAGCACTACTACTAGAAAATCAGTATGCAAGAATGGTGAAAACGCCAAAAGCTTCTATTAATTCCATGACTGGTACAACATCTACAAAAGATTGCTTTCGCATAGCAATTCTAAATCCGAAATGCTTGGATAAAACTCTTAGTTGATCCTTTCCAAGATTCATTACCCTCTATATATTACAATGATATGGGTAAATTAAGCTATCCTGAGGATGTAGAGATGCTTGGGATTGCTTTTACTATTAATAAAGTTACAAAATAGAGAATCAATTTTCCTGAAAACTGCTTTGCACCTAATGTTTTCAACCTCCAATAGCCTACGCATCTTCAAAATATCCTTAGATATCTTGGGTTTGACAATATTTATCCATTCCTGCAACAAAATCAAACAATTCCAGCCAAACATTAGAATTTATATAATATTACTCAATAATATTTCTAGAAGACATTTTAATCATTTTCTATCCTAATTATTCCTAATTAACAGAAAAGTCAATCAAGATTATATCATAAACCATGGGAACAAAGAGGATATTTGTACCTTTTTCACAACTCAACATACCCCCCAGCTTACCTTCTTGCATGTCCTCATGCAAGCTAAGATCTTACATGTAAAGAAGTGATGTTGTAAGAAGGAAAGGTTGGTTCACCAGGTTCCCTGAACCCATTCTTGTGTTTGAGCTCTCCAAAAGCAGCGTCTTCCCTCTTCCTATTAATTTGATAATATTCCTGGTAACCCTCTGGAGGAAACCAAATAATAGGGGGATTATATCTGCACGCAATCCAGGCAAGTCTTTCCTCTTGGATCATTCTGGCATATCTTTCCACTCTGAAGGTAGCTGCAAAAAAAAAATTGAAACCAAAGGGTTCCCTACTCTTAACTTCATTTGGGGAGGCATCCCATCTTAACTTGGAAGCAACCAGAGCTTCTTATTTAAGTTTCCTAAAATATGTTATGCCTGAATGTATAACCTGTCGATGGATAGGGGCTAAAGAGTCTACAACCCCTCCTCTCTTCATGAATGTTTTGTGCTGCATAATGGATGGAAAAGATTTAGGGGGTTCTCCTCTGATCCAGAGGTCCAATCCAGTCTCTCTTTTCATAAAACCATTGTGTTCCTTAGCCCACCTTGTTTGGTTCTTGGTAAAAGACAGGAATGCTTGAAATTGTATATCTCCAATGAAAGTAAAAGGGTTATCTGTTATTTTTTCCCCCATGATGAAGTTGTGGAAGTACAACTCACACAAAAAGTATTTCACTCCTTCTTGTTCTCTAAAGTAGGAAACAAACTCAGAAACAATGGTGAGCTCAAATGGTTTGCCTACTATTATATATTTTATCCTTAGCAACAAATAACACTCCAATAAAAATAAAACATAATTGGTAGCAGGAGCCCTACATGCCACTATATCATAATAGACAGAGAAAATTTCCTTGATTTGCTCCAAAGATTTATCCAATTGGCTTTGTGTTTTCTTTGTCTTTCCTTGAGCCCTGGGTAGCTTATCATAAGTCTCATGCTTTGTTGTTTCCATGGATTTAAGTTTTTTAACAACTCTTCAATCCTCTACCATGGTTACCATTTCATCTCTACTTTGAGTCAGGGCTTCTTGGGCTTGCACCAGCTCTGCCTCTAACCTGTTAATGACAACACTTTGTTTAGGAGACTGAAATGCTTCCTCAGTCTGGCAAGTTGTCTCTTCTATTGTTGGGACATCTGTCTGGGTTTCTGCATCAATGTTCTCCAGAGGAGTAGGAAAATTTGTGGGAATTACTTCCTCAGGTTGAGAAGTTACTTCTTTTGGAATTTCTTATTGAGCTTCCATTTCATGTACCTCCAAAGGAATCCCTTCTTCATTTTGAACAACTGCTTCCTCTACTGCCGGAATCTCAGTTTGAGGTTCCATTTCTATTGTTTCTTCAGGGGCGTGCAACTATGTTTGTGTTCCAACATAACTTGTATGGATTTTCCTCCTTGGAAGTGGGTTCCTCCTCTGTGTTCTAGGCCTTTTGGATTTCTTCCTTTCATAGGCCTTATCATCTTGCTCCAATTGTTTCCTCAATTCATTAATTATTTCTTTGAGCCTACCAACCTTCTGCTTTAGTACTTTAATTTTTTTAACCCTTCTCCTCAACAGCTTGTTTTCTTGTTTCAATTTTTTTTTATTTTATTATGGCCTTTGCCTGTTGTCTTCTATTTATGAGGAATGTCAAAGTTTTCCTCATCTTTCTCAGCCAATGAATGTTCCCCTATTTCTTGTGTGCTCTTTTTGTTCTACAGGGTTGTTTACCTCAGTGTGATCTTCTATCTATTCAGGAAATGCCATCTCTATGTCAGGGGGGTCCAAAGTAGGATTTGAAAATGAAGCTAGTGCTTGGTGTTCTTCGGACCTGTTTGTGTCTTTTTCAATTGATGTCCCTAAATTCCATAGAACGTGAGCCATCTCGATTTCATAACCCTTGATGAATTGTTCTGTAAGGTTTTCGATTGATGGTTGTGTATTATCCTGAGTATTGTCTTGTAAGGACTATTTTGTCTGTTCCATTTCCTAAATATTTCCCTGTGAGGGTTGTTCTGTTTGTTCCATTTCCTGGGTTTCTCTAGGTTGTGCTATCCTTTTGCTTCTTCTTCTTTCCACAGTAGAATTTTCAGGAACGTCAATTATTCTCCTTCTCTTTTTCTTTGATGACTCTTCTTGTGAGGTCAGTGTTTCTAACAGTTGGATGGGGTCTACCTCAATTTCGGGTTGGGGTAATGGAATTTCCATTTGGGTATTGTCTCTTCCATCCTGGATTGTTTCAATTTTAGGTTGGGATGATGGAACTCTCATTTGGGCACTGCCTCATTCTTTCTGAGTTGTGTCAATTCTATGTGAGGGGGTTTCTTGGTGGATTTTGGGTTGTTCGATTTGTAGGGGTCTATCAACCTCGATTAGATCACCCCAAGTTAACTGAGTTTGGCTCAGGGCCCTGTTTACTATCATCTTTACTAGTCTATGGTGGATAATTATGGTGACGGGGTCCTTAGCTTTCTGATTTCTTGCAGCAACTTCATGTAACATGGTCTTTAGGGAAAATGGAAAATTGATTACTAACCTTTGTTTGAGTGCTGCTAATAATTTGAGGTGGCGCAGATGCACCATGTTGTACCTCCCATCACAGGTTGTGAACTTTTAAACTACTCCTACAAATTCCCTCCATGGCTCGCTAAGGGTAGTTGGGTTAAGTCCTTTCCCTTTTTTATCAAGTTCTTCACCTGGTTCCACGAAAGATTCTACAGCCTCTTTGAGTGCTATGTACTTCCCTATCCATTGTATGCCCTCATTGAGGAGGCCTGATACCTCCGCTATTATTTCTGCAGTGACCGGATTTTTTATGTCTCGTATCACTGCGACTCCTTCTTGTAGACTCTGGAAGAATGCTATCATGATGTTCACATCATACCCTTGCAACTTGTTGAAGTACTCTTTCCACCCCAGATGGTGTAAGATTTCCCTTGCCTGCTCAGTTATCTTTAGTAATGTGGGCTCTCGGTGCACACTTCGGCCACCCATGTTTTCTGTGAGTGGATGAGGACTGTTATCGTTCCTTACTATAGGTTAGTTCGACTAGCTTTGGAAGCAATATTACCATAAATAGAAAAATAATGGAACAACACTATGTAAAAAAAATGTGAGTTTTCCATTTATTTCACTCATTATGATTTATCGGAAACTGTTGAGAATATCTGCCCCCTCATAAATGGGAAGGTCGAACTTGATCGTCAAAGTGTATGAGTGTAATAATGGCAGATAGTTCCAGTCAGGTGTGATTACTATGTCGTCACCACCACTTGAAGAGACAATCATTAATAAATTTTCAAAAAACCACTAAACGGTAATTATGAACAATCATCACTTTTGTGTGGGAAATTCAAATTGACATACCAAATGTTTAAACACGTTTAAAGAAAAAGATCTCGAATAATTTTAAATTTGTTCATGTGTTTTTAGAAATATTCCACATAGTATAACGTTGTTACTTTCCCTTGTTATTGGATATAATCGAAATGATAGCCTCATTGTTTAGAAAAGGAGATCTAGGAACATACTAAAACTTGGTGTATTTAAGGTAAACTTTGATACCACAGGCAGAGCCATTGCTGCGAGCAGGCGTCCATAGCCTCGACAGGGTTTCCTTTTAACCCATAGATGAGCCTGTATCCTTAATAAATAGTTTCAATTGTCTTTTCCCAAACAAACCATTATCCTAGTTTGGTAGCCAAATGACGATAATGCCACTCACTAGATCATAACCTAAGTGAACAAGTCGGATCGTGATGAGACCTCTTGTCTTTTGACAATAGAAAAATGCCAAAGGCCATTGCCTTAGTGTGGTAGCCATAGTGGGAATGTCACTTATGTTATTATCTGATGATCACGGTAGGTTGTCTCGTGATGAGACCCCCTAACCTTTGTGGGAGAATTTTATTACTTCTTTTTTTTAGGCTCTATCAAGGGAGGCTTATCTACTCCTTAAGAGTGAGGGATGGTGTAAGAAGTGTAAGGATGCCAAGTAAAAATGTGTTTGAGATTCCTTATTATGATATGAAATCAATTATCATTATGGTGGTTAATGAATTTTGAACAATTTTTAAGATAATTCAGAGAAATTAATCCAAAAACAATTCGATAAGGTATGCTAGGTAGTCCACAAAAATGACAGATCGTTCATTAGAACTAGTGCTGATGAAAGTTGATTAATGAAGTTCAGACCCAAAGGAGTGACTGACGTAATAATGACATCTTGTTCATGAGAAAAGAATCGTGACTTTTGAGAAAAAGGAACAACAATAAGAAAAACGTAAAAGGAACAACAGTTGTTCCTTTTGAATGAACAATGCTATCCAAACAAGGAACAACAATCACTATAAAGGGAACAACAGTGTAACAAAAGGAATGACAAATGTTATTTCTAATGGCCGATATTACTCGTGAAGGAAACAACAATCACGCGAAGGTAACATCAGTTGTTTCATTTGAATGAACTGCAACTACACATAAAGGGAACAACAATCACACCAAGGGAACAATAGTTGTTCCTTTCAAATGAATGGAAACTGTACGCAAAGGAATTGCACAAAGGGAATGACAGTTTTTCCATTCGAATGAACAACAACTATGCGCAAAGGGAACAACAATCGCACCAAGGGAACGATAGTTGTTCCTTTCAAATGAATGGAAACAAATTTTTTATTTATTTTTTAACCATCTAATTAAGTGATTGTAAACCTCCCACAGACATTTCTATTTTTATGAATCTAGGATTGATTAGTCATCAACTAAATTCATTCAATATTTATGGGTAGGTTTATTCAATAATCAGAATACTGGATGGTTTGTTAGCGTCAATCATTTATTACAATTGCCTGATTTTTGTTGCGGAATATGACATATTCATATTCTTTGAAAACATGGTTTATATTTTTTCAAAGTGAGAGAGGAGCAAGGAACAGAAAAGAGTGCTAATTGTATTCATTACAGTCATATTTTCTAGTTCTTATTATCTCAAGTGACTTTCCTAAAAAGTAAAAAGTAAAGACTCAATCAAATCTATAAAGAAAGCTATCTACAATATGTACAGTGCTAATAAAAATCATCATTTATGAAGCTAAAGATGTTGGGTTACCTTCCCAACCAGCTGAAATCTGAACAGTAAGGTCCTTACTTACTTCTTGGCAGAAGGATTCTTTTGAAGGCAGTTGATGGTAAAGTAGTAGTCGATGTCCATTTACCAGAAAAGGAGAACTAGACCCATCGATGGTAACTAAAGTGACAGTGTCATTATTGTGAACTTCATTGATTTGATATGGTCCCATCCACTTTGTCTGTAATTTTCCAGGAAAATCCTAAAATCTGGAGTCATAGAGAAGCACCCAATAACCTTTCTAGAGGGATTTCTTCTTGATATGTTTATCGTGTCGGCTAGCTCTCTACTGTTGAATAACAGTTGTGTGCTACAGGGTGGACAAGCGTGCTTTATCCAACTCATTGAGTTGTTGTAGGTATTGTTTATGTGCCTCTTTAAGATCCAGTCCAATCTCTTGGGCCATCCTTAGAGTCTTGATCTCAAACTCAATTGGAAAGATAGGTTATTTACCATAGACTAAATGATAAGGAGAGTAGCCAGTGGTGTTATGCCACATTGTACGGTAAGCCCATAAGGCATTTGGAAGCTCGGTGGCCCAATTCTGATGGTTTGTTGAGACTGGTTTTGTTAAAATTGCCTCCAAGACTTTATTGGTACTTTCTACTTGTATGTTTTCATGTGGGTGGTATGGGGAAGTAACTTTTTGTTTAATATGATAATTGTTCAAGGTGGTCGTGATTCTATGGGCTGTAAATTGTGACCCTCCATCAACGATTAATTCCCTGGGTAATCCATAGCGTACAAATAATTTAAAAAGAAATTTAATGAATTCTTCCTTTGTTGCATTTGACAAGGCTTCTTCCTCTACCCATTTAGTCATGTAGTCTATTGCAACTAGTATATAGGCCTTCTGATTTGACTTGGGTTGAAGGGGGCAACGAATTATAGTGCCCATATCTCGAAAGGTTCTACTAATATTTGTGCTTGCAGGGGAATTCCATCAACTTGGCCTGGTCGAACCATCCTTTGAAAGTTGTCACAGGTCTGGACATATTTATTTGCATCTGTAATATTGAGGGACAATAATAGCCCATGTGTAAAATCTTATGTCCAGTCCTGCAGTCTGCAAAATGTTTGCCACGGGGTTCATCATGACCTACCTTTAGTATGTCATAGATTTTGTCATCTCTTACACATCTTCGGATCTGGAGATCCCTTGTGTGGAAAATATATCCACCAATCCAGGTGAATCGTGCATTGTGTTGGATGATCAGTTTCCTTTCCCTTGATGATAGGTGCGCTGGTAGTTTCCTAGCTGCCAGATAATTTGCCACATCAGTGTACCAAGGTGGCTTAGTAGTGACAGCAAACAAATGTTCATCTGGAAATTGCTCTTCAACTGTCAAAGAATCATTTGTTTTGGGTACGTGAGACAGGAAGTCTACAACAAGATTCTCTCTTCCGGGTTGATCCTTGATGGTGATGTTGAATTCCTGCAATAGTAATAACCACTGAGTAACCCGTCCATTAGTAATAGGTTTATTGGCTAAATATTTAATAACATAATGATCAGTATAAAGAATAATTGGATAGCCTGTTATATAGTGACGAAATTTATTAATAGCATGTATAACGACTAAAAATTCTTTTTCTATTACTGTATAATTTAATTCAGCGGGAGTAAGAATTTTGCTAATAAAATAAATAGCATAAGGTTTCTTGTCTTCTTCTTGTCCAAGGACAATGCCTATGGTGATATCTAATGCATCTATAGAGATGTGGAATGGTATTTTCTAGTTTGGTCCTCTCAGCACCAGTGTTATTGAAATCATCTTTTTAAGTCCTACAAATGCCACATCACACTTGTCAGACCACTATAATTCCGCATTACCAGTTAAAGCATGTAAAGGTGTTGCAGTTCTTGCAAAATTTTCCATGAATATGTGATAGTATCCTGAAGCACCAAGGAAACTACGTACCTCAGTTTGTGTACAAGGTGTAGGCAAATTAAGGATTACCTCTATTTTTGTTGGGTCTACCCTGATTCCATATGCAGAAATATAATGCCCTAGTACCACACCTTCATTCATCATCATATGACATTTTTCGTGACTCAAACACAACCTGGTAGTAATGCATCATTCCAGTACCTTCTCCAGATTGCTTAGAGCTTGATCAAAGTCATCGCCATAAGGAGTGAAATATTCCATGTAAAATTCAAGCCCTTCTTTAATCATATCAGAAAATATGTTGAGAATGGCCCTCTGGAATGTGGCTGGAGCATTACATAATCCAAAGGGAAATACTTTGTATGCAAAGGTACCCAAGGAACATGTAAATGTATTTTTATCTTGATCTTTCGGGGCAATCTAGATCTGATTATAGCCACTAAAACCATCTAGGAAGGAGAAAAAATTCTTCCCTGCTAACGTATCAAGGACCTGATCAATAAAAGGTAGGAGGAAGTGATCCTTCTGAGTAGCTTTGTTGAGTTCTCTGTATTCTACATCGATTATCCATTTCCCATTCTTCTTGGGAATGATCACTAGTGGGGAAACCCACCGACTATCTAAAATAGGGTATATGAAATCTATATCCAATAGTTTCTATAATTCTTCTTTAACAACATCCCTGAGGTGAGGATTCAATCTTCTTTGGGGTTGTTGGATGGATCAAGCATCTTTCTCAATATAAATATGATGTGTACAAAGTTGTGAATCAATGCCCTTCATGTTAGAATACTCCCAGGCAAAAGCCTCCTGATATTTGGAAAGGATATGAATCAATTTGTGTTGTTGTTGTTCATTTAAATTAGCATTAATATTAAGAAACCTCCCTGGTGAAATCTCATTTGATTTGTTGTTATGGACAGTGATAGTGGGGATGTGTTGTTCCATCAATTCTTCCAGCGTATCTCCCTATGCTTCACTATCTAGAACATATTTTAACATTTGGCATGTTGGATTACTTACAATAGTTGGGTTGTTAATGAATATATTGATCACATCATCCTCTAGTTGGTTATTGAGTCTGAGAGATTCTTCCAGTGTGAGAGGGGATCGTAGATCTTTTTCTGGATATCCAGGTGGTGGCAACTGTAGATGTATGATAGACGGGCTTGGTTTAGCTGGAGGATACAGGATGAGATTCTTTGTAGCTCCTCCTGTAGAAATTGTCATGTTGCCCAGGTGACATCTGATGTATGCATCTGTTGTTGCGAGCCATGGTCTTCCCAGTATTAATGGATTTCCATCGAGCCCACTTCTTGGGTTGATAATGAGGAAATCAATTGGATATTCCCAAGATTCAACTGAAATTACTTTATCCTGTAATGTGTCGACTGGTTTAACCACTGATCAATCATCCAATTGTAACATAATTGGGGTAGGTTCGAAGGAGGTGAAACCCAGGATGTTGCAAGTCTGGATGATCGAGATATTGATGGTTTCCCCCAGATCCACTAGTGTGTTCGAAAAAGAACAACCATGTATATGAATTGTTACTATGGGGTTCCCTGGGTCTACATACTTAATTGGTTCCTATTTTCCTAAAATGAGATCAGACAAGGCTCCTACCATGTGAACAGTCGATGATGAATTTTTAACTTTCCTGACAGGCTTCTTCCCACATAATTCTTTAATTGTCTTTGCATAAATTGGGATGTCTTGTAGAGCCTGCAAGAGTGGGATCTTAACATATAGATTTTTTAGTTCCCCTATGATGTCAAAGTTAGGATACACGGTTGGTTTTTCTATCATCAACCTTTCGGGGAACGGGGGAGGAGGAGTTATGTTCTTATCAAGATTTTGTTGCTCGACTGTGTTTTCTCTTTTCTCTGTTTCTTTTGTTATGACCACAGTCGAGGGTGTTATTGTTGGTGGTATATTATTTTCATTCTCCTGCTCTTGGTGAATGTTACTTTCTTGAGGAGAAATTATGCGCCCTGACCTCAACCGGAGTTTGTTGCACCCTACAGAGTTGATTTCCCCATCCAAATTCTCAATAATCTGCACAAGTTGGGTTGGTCTGTTATTAGGATTTGGGTGGGGTTGAGTTGGTAATTGAGGGTGCAATTGCGGTTGAGGTTTCTGGGGTAATTGGAGTGGGGCTTATAAAGTGGGTTGAGGAGCTATCCCCATGGGTTGATTGGTCATTCCCATGGGGCGATGCCAATTTTGATTCCAATTGGGGCCTTGGGTAACTGTGTTAGTCCACTGTGAAGGATAGGGGTTGTTGTTTGAATTATGCTAAGATGAGTTAGGGTATTTCCAATTAGGCCAGGTAGGATTTCCAGCTGGTTGATTTGGCCAAGGGGGGTTTGCAGTTGGTTGATTTGGCCAAGTAGGATTTGCAGCTGGATATTGTTAGGACTGCCAGGTGGGGTTAGAAAATGGTTGACCCTGCCATGTGTTTCCATAATTTTTTTGTTGATTATACTTCCCAGAAAAGAAAGAGGAAGCATCTTGTAGGGTACCTAGGGGACGAGCCTGCCATTGACGACATTGGGCCATCAGGTATATTGGTTCTGTTTCCTCTTCTGCCTCTTCGAAGATCTCTTTTAATCTTGGGAGCGATGGCCATTGATCTGTTGTGTGGCCTTTAGCACAGATAGCACACACCCAAACCACATCCAAAGGACATTCCCTCAAACCATGTTTCTTTCTACATCGATGGAAAAATATGGCTAAGGTATGTTCTACGTCTACATGTTTTTGTTTAGCCTGCAAGACATCCAATTGTGTAGTCAAAGTGCTTAGAATGTCATTTTTTTAATTTTCTAAGAGATTACCGACTTCTACTGGGTAACACCCCCACTGGTAATATTGTTATTTCTGGTGAGGAGATCCTACATCCCTGATCTGGTCCATGTACTTCCACGCGAGCACCTGATGCACAATTGGACAATGTTATCATAAGTTTCTTGATAAATATCACCCTTCCCCATTAAATTCAATGTTTCTACCCATTCATCCTTCATTCCTTTTATCAAAGTGGCTTTAAGTACCTCACCCGGTAATGTACCATTTGGAGATCTTTGCAAATTCTATTGAAACCTTTCGACATATTCTTCTAATGTCTTGTTTTCCTTTGCATTAAATTGAAATATTTCATCTTTTAGATCCCTGGTTCTACAATAATCTTGATATTTTATCAAGAAGGCTTCTTTCATTTCATCCCAGGAATTTATAGTTCCTCGTCCCAACCCCATAAACCAACGCAAAGCTACTCCTTTCAAAGTGGAAGGGAACAGCTTTAGTTTTTGGGGTTCATAGGTGTAGTCATAACCTCTACATAGGACATCAAATTCGAATAAGAATGCATTAGGGTCCTCTAAAATTAATCCATGAAAGGTTGGCAGATTCTATAAGGGGATTTCTTTCATGGGGGCATTGGCAACTGGATCAACTATAGTATATTCCAAAGTGGAAGTTTGGGCTCATGGTTCATTTGGTTGTGCCATTTGGTTGAAGATACGCCAATAATATTCAAGAATTTCTTGGCTTGGGTGTTTTATTCGGGGTGATTGATTACTTGATCCCCCGGGGAATTTGATTGCACTACCCCTATCTGAGATTTCAAGTATGCCCTCTCCTATCACAGGAGATCCAAGATTAGGTGGTGGTGATGGTTTTGCCTTAGCAACCCCATTGGTCTCCCCTTATCCTTCCTCTAGATTACAAGATTTTACCTCGTCTAAAGGGCTGAGAGGTGGAAGATCTGTATTTTGAAAACTTTGTTCAGTCCCTTCAGTTCTGCTATGAACCTCAACATGGGTTGTAGCTGGTGAATTTGTTGCTTGAGGGATTTGGGTAGAACCTCTCCTAGGTCCAACCGAAGCTTGAGATTCATATTTTCGGATGATATTGTCTATGAAAGTGATTCTTCCAGGGAGCATCGAGCCCTGGGCTTTTGTATTTTTTGGTGGGGGTTTTGGTTTTTCAGGTTCTTTCTTCTTAGTCATACACACTTCACACAAAATTCTAAGCACCTATATAACCTCTATATATCAGTTGGAGGTAGGCATTGGCATAATAATTTTACTTATTGCCTGCATAGGTTCTTACCTTCCATCTTCAATACCTCATCCTCCAGAGATACAACCTATGCTACCTTTGACACTCTCCCCGGCAACGACGCCAAACTGTTGGGCTCTAAAGATGTCCTAAAAACACCCTTAGTTTAACATTAATTTATCAACCCGAGGATTCGTCTTTTATCTCAAGAATATCAACAAATTCTATGCAAGTAGATGTAGAGGCTAAAATCATGTAGTTAAAGCAAATTTGAGTTTATCAACAATCAAGTTCCTCACACATTCATTAAAATTCTAAAACTAAGATCTTACTTAACAAAATTGAAATCTGATTTATAACATGTTGTGAATTAAAGGCATTAATTGAATTGTTGAATTGATCTAATTAAGAAATAGTAATTCAATCTATGAAAAGCTGGATGAACTGATCTATCAATAATTATTTAACCTGCTAGAAAGAAATAACTAAGTTCTTTAAATTGAGAAAGAACAACAAATGCTAATTTAAGCGAAAAGGAACAACAAATGCTCATTTAAGAGAAAGGGACAACAAATGCTAATCTAAGCGAAAAGGAACAACAAATGCTAATTTAAGCGAAAGGAACAACGTGTGTGAAAATGAGAGGAACTATCAAGCAGTAAACTACAGCAATGGAAACTGGAACAACAATCAATAACATTCAAATGAAACACCTATCTTTTGTAACCAAACGATATAAAATCATTAACACACTTATGCATTTATCTGAACTATTGCAAAAGATATTTAAATCACAAAACAAGAATCAAACTGATACAATTACATATTGAGACAGTAACTCCTTCAGACTGGGCCCTCGGTCCTTAGAAGCACTACTACTAGAAACTCAGTATGTAAGAATGGTAAAAATGTCAAAAGCTTCTATTAATTCCGTGACTAGTACAACATCTACAAAAGACTGCTTTCGTAGAGCAATTCTGAATTCTGAATTCTTGGATAAAATTCTTAGCTGATCCTTTCCATGATTCATTGCCCTCTATATATTACAATTAGATGAGTAAATTAAGCTATGCCGAGGATCGAGAGATCCTCATAATTTCTTTTACTATTTATAAAGTTACAAAATAGAGAATCAATCTTCTTCAAAACTGCTTTGCACCTAATGTCTTCAACCTCCAATAGCCTACGCATCTTCAAAATATCCTTAGCTATCTTGGGTTTGACAATATTTATCCATTCCTGCAACAAAATCAAACAATTCCAACCGAACATTAGAATTTATCTAATATTACTCAATAATATTTCTAGAAGACATTTTAATCATTTTCTATCCTAATTATTCCTAATTAACGGAAATGTCAATCAAGATTATTTCATAAACCATGGGAATAAAGAGGATATTTGTACCTTTTTCACAACTCAACAACTGTCATGTTCTTTATTTCAATGACTCCATTCTATTGAGGTGTCCTAGCAATGGAGAATTATCTTTTTTATTTATGCTTGTTGTAGAAATCCATAAATTCTTTTGAAGCAAACTATCCTCCATTGTTCGATCTCAAGCATTTGATTTTTGAATTCATTTCATTTTCAACCATTTCCTTATATACCTTAAATTTTTCAAATGTTTTTTATTGATTCCTGAGAAAACAAACTGCAATCATTCTTGTATAATCATCAACCAATAACATAAAGTATTTCTCACCTTTTAAACCCTTTGTTCTAGTTGGTCAACTAGATCAATATGCACATTTTCTAGTGGTCTTTTTGTTGAGTATTCCTTTGATTTGAACCTGGTCTTTGTTTGCTTTCTGTGTTGACAATGCTTGCATAATGTGTTGGTTGGCTTCATGATCTGTGGCATTTCTGTGACTACGTCCTTTTTGTTGACTTTGACAAGATTATCGAAGTTTATGTGACCCATTCTTCTGTGCCATAGCCAAACTTCATCTTCCTTTCCTAGACAACACTTTTCATTTCCAATTTCACTTAATACATATATGTTTCTTGAAGTTCTTATAGTTGTTGCGACCAATTTACCTGAACCTGCTTTTCTTATCTCACACTTTTGTGAATCGAACATAAGTTTGTGACCTTAGTCACACATTTGACTTACACTTAGAAGATTATGTTTCATATCTTCCACTAGTAGAACATTCTCTGCCTTGATGTTCTTGTTTCCAATTCTAACTACCCCCTTTCCAATGATTCTAGATGAGTCATCATTTCCAAATGAGATTGATACATCTCTTTCCTTTTTCAAGGTTAGAAACATGTCCTTGTCACCTATCATGTGTTTTGAGTAGCCACTATCAACATACCAACCATGTTTATTTTTCTTATCTTGTAGGGCGAGTGTGCATTCTTCATTGTTATAGTAATTTTGATTTCTTATCCATATTCTCTGTTGAGGTTCTTGTCTATAATTATTGTTATTTCATTGTGATTCTCTTGGAGGAACTTTCATTATAAAATCTTTGGCCATGTGTCCAAATTTGTTGCATTTGTAGCATTCCACTTGAGTGCTTAAGGATTCAAACATGTTGTAGCTTCTTTTATGTGTTTCACTAGGACTTCTTGGATAACCATTTTGTGCATAACTTTCAAGGTTGTTTGGGTTTATGCCATTTGCTTTGCAATTTACAGCTTTACGTCCAAAATTATTACATGCATAACATAAACCAAAAAATATAGTTTGCTACATGGGAGTTGAATATCTTCTGAAGGGAGTTACTCTTATGAATCCATCTTCTTCTTGAAATCATCTTTGTTCTGGCTGCTGCAAATTCTGGAATCTGAATCTTCTGGGTGGTGGAGCATCTATGTAATGGGACTTGTTGTTTTCTTCCTTCTTAGGATATCATCTGACTGTCTCTGCATAGCTTCTTGATTTTGTTTCTTGATCTGTAGTTTTGGAGCTTGAGCCTATTTTTGTCTAATTATAACCTAGCTTGAACTTGTCATGATGTGGCCAGTGACTGTTGATAATGTTATCCAAAACCTTAGAGCTATTCTTCTTGTTTTTTTGTTGAAGGTATTTTCTCAATGTGACAATCTCAGCTTCCATGTTTTCAATAATTCTGTCTTTTTCTTCCAACTGTTCTTTGAGTGCCTCTTTGATTCTTCTGTCTTTTTCTATTTGAACCTTTAACTCAATGATCATCTTCTCTAGTTCTTGAGTGTCTTCTTTCTTGTCTAGTTCTTCCTGGAGCTTCTTGTTTTTCTTCTTTTCTCTTTTTATAACTTCTATAGCACTCAACAGTTCTTCTCTGTAGACAACTTTTGCCTCTTCATATTCTTCCTCGGTGCTTTCTTTATTGAAATATTCTACTGCCATGAATAGAACTCTGTATGTCTCACGTTCATTGACTTCATCTTCATCTGATGAGGAGTTGTCTTCTTTAGTCCAAAAAAAATTCTTGAATACTTTCTTTTTGGTTATTTTGCCTTTATATATATTTTTTTCTATTTGAATCATCTTCTTCATTTATTTCTTTTTCTTATGAGGACATTTGTTAGCAAAATGACCAATACCGTCACAATTAAAACAAATAAATGGAATCTTACCTTTATATATGTCGTCAGTTCCCTTTTTCAATCTTTTGATGAAGTTGGCTACTTCTTCATCGTCCTATGAGATGTCATTTTTGTTGTTATCTTCTTTTTCCTTTTGTTTTCCCTTTTGCTTTGACTTCTTGGATGCTTTGAATGTTGCTTCTTTTGTACATGGATTCTCTTGTTCTATTCTCATTTCATAAGCTGTGAAAATTCCATGTAGTTCATCCATGCTTATTGAATCCAAATTTGTTCTTTCTTCTAGTGCTGAGACCTTAGGACCAAATCTCATTGGAAGAGTTTTTGAACAATTATAGATTCATCAACTTATTCTCCCAATCCTCTTATTGCATTCACTGTTTCATCAATTCGTAAGAAGTAAGTTGCAATATTCTCATATTCCTTCATTTTTAACTGTTCAAATTAACCTCGGTAAGGTTGAAGCTTTCTTGCTTTGACTTTTGAATCTCCTTCATAAATATTCTAAAGTTTGTCCCAAATCTCTTTTGCAGAGATGCAATGCATAACCTTACCATATACCGAATCACCAAGACCATTTAGAAGTGCATTTTTGGCTTTAGAATTATTCAGACCGAGTTTCCTTGCATTTTCCTTTGTTGGTGGAACTGGTGGTTCTTTATATCCATCTACAATTGATTGCCAAACCTCAAATCCATGTGCATCACTTGTAAATTCCTTAACAAAGTGCATATATATCTCTCTAGTCACATGCCATATGTGTGTACAAGTATAATCACCCTCACATGCACTAGATCTCAAATCCTCACTGGTATACAACCTCTCAATACATCAACTACTTCACAACCACTTCACAAATACAAGATCTCAACCATATACCACAAAACTCTCAACAATATGCCTCAACACTAATCAAGATGTACCAATGATAAATATTAACTACACCAACACTGTATTTTTGTAGATATGACTTATACAACAAGTTCCATGCAACCCATAGCCTCTCTAGGGAAAATCCTCAAACACCCATAAACATTTCTTATGCAAACAACAAAGATCCAACTACTCATAGAAAAAAGACATACTTTTAAACCTGTAGATAGATTTGTTGTACTTGATCATGATAGACCTTCCTAGGAACTTTCTTTCATACTCTAGAGACATGGCATCTTCATCTTCAATTTTTCATGGCTTTTCCCACATGTAAGTGTCCTATTATACTACTAGCCTACGTATGTACGCGACCTCTTCCACTGCAACATGCATACACCTCAAAAAATAGGGTTTTTTTTTCAATATTTCCCGCAACTCCAAAACTTTCGTCGTCAAACCTTCCTGCTACCTCAGACTTGCGTAACTTCAGATGTATTAATGAGTACCTACAATGAACCTTTCACAATAATAGATATTCAATGTGCTCAATAGGTTCTAATATGATAGCATTTCTCTCTTAGTTATACTTCCATGTAGCTTCCTCAAGGGGTTTCCTTCTAACCATCTTAACCCACTTTCCTTCTTTTATGGCTAACCCACTTCTAACCACTTCTAACCCACTTTGCTATAAATAGTAAATTCTCCACTTCTAGTTGCAACTAATTTATTTTTAAATAATTTCTTATTGCAACAATTTAACTCGTGATTAACTCCTAGTTTCACCCACTTAACTAGTCTACTTCTTCTAGGGGCTTCTAGAATAGTTTTACTACTTTGACCTTCTAGATAACTCATGAGGGGTTCTCCAACTTCACAAGGCCATAATTCTTGAACCGTGAGGAGTTGTGTGGCATTCCACATATCACCAAAAATGGCATGACATGTAATATCCATCTAGAATAGACTTACTTGCAAATATACTAAACTTCATACCATTATTCATCAAACAAACTTTAATCCTCTAACCATATTGTTGGGGCTACCAAAATTTGCTACCAGACTTGCTTCAAGGGTTGACATCAATGACAACCAATCCAATTAATATCTAAATACTATATTCTTGTCTACACAACTTTTTTTCCTATGCTAAGCAACCTTTAAATTTTTCTTGATATTTGTCATCTGCTCTTCCATTTCTTTTAACAAATCTGGCCCAACAACTTCCCTGTCTGTTGGATTATCCCAACTCACTGGTGTGTTACACTTTCTGCCATACGATACTTCAAATGGACTCATTTTCAATGAGACCTAATACCCATTATTGTAATCAAATTCCACTAAGTGGATATAATCCTCCCACTTTGAGGGTTGATCCATCACATACATTCTAAGCATGTCCCCAATTAATATATTATTCCTCTCTATTTTTCCATCTAACTCTGGGCGATATGTTGTATTGGGATTTAAATGTGTCCCAAATCCCTTGAACAAACCCTTCCAAAATTTTGAAGTGAACTTTGTATCTCTATCTGAAACTATTTCCTTAGACACCCCATGTAGCGTATCAACTTATTTCATGTATATCTTTGCAATATTTGTTGCTTTATGTGTTGTCTTTATTGGAATAAAATGTGTTGTCTTAGTTAATTTATCCACCACCACCATGATGGAATCATGATGCTTCATTGTTCTTGGCAGCTTGGTAATAAAATCCATTGTAACAACTTCCCACTTCCATTCCAGAATAGGAAATGGTTGCAATAACCTCGTTGAATGCCTATGCTTAGTCTTCACTTTATGGAACTCTAGACATCTGGCTATGTAATTACCCACTTCTTTCTTCATTCTCGGCCAAAAGTATTAGCTTCGTACTAATGCAATTGTCTTCTGATATCTCAGATGCCTGACATATAGCACATTATGCATTTCCTTCAGCATTGCATTTTTCATCTCACTGGATTTCGACACATACACTTTGCCTTTGTACATGAGAATCCCATCTTCCTTCATCTCATAACAATTAATTTTTTGCTTAAAATTTCCTTGTTGCAATGTTTCTTTTATTTTCACATATAGTTGATCTGAATTTGCTACTGCAATGATTTTATCTTTCGGATCAATCTTGTACATGCTAATAGCTACAATACGTATTTCATGAGTTCTCCTATTGAGTGCATCAACCACTTCATTTTCCTTTCCTTTTATATGTTTAATTTCAAAATCTTTTACATGTTAATCGCTACAATATGTATTTCATGAGTTCTCCTATTGAGTGCATCAACCACTTCATTTTCCTTTCCTTTTATATGTTTAATTTCAAAATCATATTCACTCAAAAAATCCAGCCATCTAGTTTGTCTAGCATTTAATGTTGGTTGTCTAAACAAATGTTTTAGACCACAGTGGTCTGTACTTAGCTCGGATTTCTTACTCATGAGGTAATATCTTGACATTTTTAGTGCATGTACAATTGCTACTAACTCTAAATCATGGGTAGCATAATTCCTTTCATGTTTTTTAAGTTTTCTTGACTCATAGTATACCACATTATCCTTTTGGCTAAGAACTCAACTAAGCCCTTCCTTGCATGCATCAGTGCACACAACAAAATCTTCATATGGATCTGTAATATTTAATATTGGTGCACTTTTCAAGATGTCTTTCAGTTGTTGAAATCTCTCTTCACACTTGGAAGTCGATTCAAACTTAACCCCCTTCTTTTGCAAAGAAGTGATTGGGATTGCAATATTTGAAAATATTTTTTTGAACCTTCGGTAATAACCAACAAGACCCATGAATGATCTGACCTTCGTGATGTTTCTTGGCACTAGCCATCCTCTAATGGCCTCTATCTTCTCAAGATCCACTACTATCCCTTCCGATGAAATTATATGCCCCAAGTAGTGAATCTTCTTTTGGTAAAATATAGACTTACTTAGCTTAGCATACAATTTATGCTCTCTTAAAACTTGCAACAATTTTCGTCTAATGACTTAGAGTAGATGAGTATATTATCTAGGAACATGATTACAAACTTTTCTAGGTACTTCCTGAACACTCCATTCATCAGGCACATAAAAACAACTAGGGCATTTGAAGGTCCAAATGGCACTACCGTGAATTCGTAATGCCCATATCTTGTCCTGAATGTTATCTTGTTGATGTATTCTTATTTTATCCTCACTTGATGATAACCTAATCTCAATTCAATATTGGAAAATATTCTTGCACCTTTCAGCTAATCAAATAAGTCATCAATTCTTGGAAAAGGATATTTGTTCTTTATGGTGACTTTATTCAGCTGTCTGAAATCAATACACTGCCTTAAGGTTTCATCTTTACTCTTCACAAAAACAATCCAGGCTCCCCAAGGTGACACAATTGCGCGTATATACCCCTTCTTTAATAATTCTTCAAGTTGCATTTGCAACTCTTTCAATTGTAGTGTGCCCATTCTGTAAGGTGTCTTGGACACCGGGGCAGCTCTTGGCACCAAATCAATAGACAAATCGATGTCTCTCTTTGGTGGAAATCATGGGATTTCTCTAAAAACATCTTCGAAATTTTTCAAGACCAGGATGTCTTCAATAGTTGACACTTTATCTCTTATTGCCTCTTTCACATGGGATGCAAAAATCTAATATCCCTTCCTGAAACTCTTCTTCAACTGCATAGCTAAAAAAATTCTAACAATTACGACTCTTGAAATGCCTTGAATCTTGCCTTGTTTCCCTTCTTCATCAAGATAGGTGTTAGTATTGTTATAAAAGTCTCAGACATCGTGGCTTTTTTCCAACCAATCCATGTCAGTTAAACAATCATATGAACCCAATGGTATGATATTTACATTCCATTCGTGTCTATCGAACAATCTTTAACAAGCTCATTGATTTTCCTCTTATCCCATGTGGCTAACTAAACTAACCAAGATTTCTTATGCTTACTCCTTTTCAAGTGAAATCTTTCAACAATGTTACGATTTATGTAACTATGGCTAACTCCAGAATCAATTAAATCTTTGATGGGTTGGTTCTCAATCTTGCATGCCACTTCAATCATGGGAGATTGATATTTTGCTTGCTTGTTGTCCAAGGATGCATAAATCCTTGGCATGTTTCCTCCCATGTCTTCAATTGTTTCAACCTCTTGAATTTTGTGGACAATCCTCATTCTTTCTCCTTTGTGAGAGCATTCCCTATATAAGTTATTTAACTCACATCCCCAACATTGTACAAGTTGTTGCCTCAGCCTTTTCCTAAATGTATATGCAGTCTTTTTCTCATTTTGAATTGCCTGACCTTGTTGATTTGCTTGGGAGTTGTTCTTGAAAAAGGGTGGCTTAAAACATTTTTTCCTTTGATCCTTTTTCCCTTTCATCTTGTCATTCCAAGTCTTTTTGAAGACTGGCCTTCCTCTACTTTGTTCATAAAGGTGTCTGGCTCTCCTTATGCCTTCCTCCAAAGTCTTGGGGTTATCATATTGAATCGTGTCATCATAGAAGGAGGGTAACCCACTTAGAAACCTTTGGATTTTGACCTTCTCATCTTTAATGAAGTCAACATACTTTAGTAACTCAAAGAATATTTTATTATATTCCTCCATTTTCATGGTTCCCAACTTGAGTTCAAATAACTCTTTCATCTCTCTTTCATAATAATGTTTGGACAAATATTTCTCTTGGAAATATCCTTTGAAATGCCTCCATGAGATTCTCTTCTCATCAAGGTGTTTGGATTTCTTAAGTTGATCCCGCCACATGATTGTCTTTCCTTGCAAGTGGTAGGTTGCAGTTCTAGCTTCTAACTGTGAGGGGTAATTATGAAACTGAAAATATTTCTTCATTTCCAACAATTAGGCCTTAACCTTTTCTCATTTCTTATGTTCACCATTGAAATTTGGTGGCTTAATCTTTCTGAGCTCACCTTGCAAGATGTTTTCCTCAATCCTTATCCTTTGCCTCCAGACAGGAGACACACTTGGGCTACTCTTCGGCCCTAAAATTGCATGAGTTCTCTAGGTGAGTTGCCTTGGTGAATGATGGTGCCTGTTCATGCTTCTTGATTGCCTATCATTCCCATGATCATCCCTTTTTCTATGGAATCTTGGTGTTGATACTTGTCTAGCACTAGTTGCTTTCTTGGTGCCAGAATCCTTGTTGATTTTCTTATGTGACATATTCAATTTTTGAAGGATATATTCCCGAGCCTTCATGATCCTTTAATTATCATCTATATAGATATGTACTTCCCTATGAAGGCTTCTCATAGTTACAGGTTATTTCCCGTCTCTTCTTCCATTTGAATCTTTTTTAGCATTCCCCATGCTGACATGAAGACCTTTGATATCTTCCTCATGGTTGTAAGATCCTTGAGCATCATTTACAACTCCATTCCTCATATAAGAACCAAATTTTCTTTCATGTACCTCTAATTTTGCAAGAAAAGTGCATGTAGTAATTATTGTTAGAACATGCATAGTATAAAATATGTCATCAATTAGAATACAAGCCATTATTTATCCCAATTTATGAAGGACACAATGCATCAAATCAAAATCTGATTATTTAGATGCATTTCTCTGTGAAACAAATTTTTAATGGTTGTACTCACGACTTAATTTGAGTTCCGAGCGAAAAGTTACAACATTTACAAGTTGCAATTTCCACTCATTTACTGCTACAAAAATAACTTCATGAATTTCTGGAAAATTTAATGGCCCAATTCAAAATTATAAGTTGACATGTGTCTTCTACTCAATAACTTTCCAACGACTATTTGTTTGCTCAAATCGAAGCTTCGAGCTAAAAGTTATCATCCAGAAAAGTTTAGGTTGTTTTACCCAATTTATCCATGCATGCTACATGTGTCTTCTTTCACTCCCATCACATTTTTAGGCACCCGTATCCAAAATATTACTCCATTGCTTACTTCTATGGGTTACAAGCTTTCCATTGATTTCTCTTGTGCCCCAAACAAACTTCTGAGTAAGGAGTTATTCCCTCTGGAAGTAAACTTGTGCCAAAAAATTTACCCTTACTGTTTTAGCTGTAACTTTCACATATGAGCTCTATTTTGCAAACAATTTATCTCGTTGAAAATATCTTCTCGAGATATTCATTTTATCTTGTGGGTTTTAATTGTGTAAAAATTTTGTTTAGAGCCTCAAAAATGTCTTGTAAGTTAATGACTTTCAAAAACCCAAAAATTTTATAGGAAAATGATTGTTTTACTATTGTAACAACCCTTAATTTGAGCAGTCGATCTCAAATCACGTGGAATCAAAGTCATTGATCCACATTCCATTGACCATCAACGATCAATGGTTTCCTTTGGATGCACACAACATTTTGGCCTAAACCACCGACCCGATCGTCGTCCATCGACCCATTTTCTTGATAGTCAGTTGTTGACGATTTCCATTGGTGAATGGAACTCCCCACTAATTTCATCGATGTCTAACCATCATCCCACCAGTGATCAATGATCCTCATTAACTTTTGAACACCTCTCAAATTCTATCGATGCCTGACCATCAACCGATTCTTGGTTGACGTGGAATGACACGTGGAAGTTGACATGGCATGACAGTCATCCCGAGGTGTCAATTTGCATGACTGGCATGACACATAGATGATGACTTAGCATGACACGTGGATGTTGACATGGCATACCATGTCATCACCCTCTTTCCTTCGTCGACCATCTGTCGATTCTCTTAGAAGTCATGAACAACTCGTTAAATCGGTTGACGCCTGACCACTGACCCATTAGCCATCAACTATTTCTCTTACTCATTTGAAACACTTCACCGAATCCGATCGATGCTCGACCATCGACCATCGATGGTCAGAGATGTCTTGTGGCTGAACCAAACTCTTCGTCATTTCATCTGACCTGACCATCGACTGTCAACAATTTCTCCTGGTGAACTTTAACACTTAGAATTTTTTTACTTTTCTCTAATTGTTATGGACCATCGATCTCCTAATCGAAATGATTTGAACCATTGATTCGTCGATCTTCACCCAATTCTACCAGCGAACCTCGACCATCGATCTAATCCATTTCAAAAAAACCCACAATGAATCTTGGTCATTAATCTTCTCAACCTTCAAAATGATTGAAACATTATGAAATTTTAAATTTATCAAAACAAATCTCAATCATCAATCTCAGTATCAAAAGAAATCTCATCCATCAATTCACCAAACTGCATACAACTCTACAAGCCACTATTAAAACTTGAATTTCGACCATTCCAGGTCAAATTTCCATTAGCAACTTTATCGCTCTGATCCATTAACCCTCTTAAACAATCCAGAGTCATTCAAACTTGGATTTTACCCATGTATTTGGGGATTTCTCTCTAAATTCTTCATTTTTCCCCAAATTTGTCACAGACAAAATCTACAACAGTGAATTTCACCAATTCACTCTGGTTCTTGACCCATACAATATCGGTGTTTGAACCGGAAGATCTGATACCATAATGTAATGTCCCCCAGTGCAATCGAGGGACATTATGGTGCAGAAATTCTCATAAAAATAAAATTTTAACCTCTAAATAAATTCATGTAGCTTACAGCTGCGAATTTAAACAAAATTTAATTGTTGTGTAGTACTATTAATTAGACGCATCTACAACATCCTAAAATCACACATGAATGCAATAAATAACTTATTACAGCAGCATATAAATCATTCACAATTACAGAGTTCATGCACAACAAATTAACTCAAAATACAATAGAAGCAAGATAAACCACTTTCTTTCAAAATAGTTGTGCAACCAACTGCTTGGGATGGACATTCTACCCAAGTATATAATAAATGCTCCAAATATCAACAGTGATTCACCCCCAAGCTCAGGCTCGTAATCCACAAAATAGGGTGGTCTCTCACTATCCACTCACAACTCATAAACTCACAACCCATTAGTATCTTCCTACAACTATCTCAATTTTCCACCAGCTCTCTTCCTCTTGACCTGCCCAACCCAACGAATGTACCCCTTCATTGATCTCGTTCCCTTGGGCATCCCATTTGTTTATCAGGGCCTCTCTAGCATAGGAAATCAGGAATCTCTTAGTTGGCAACTCAAGGGAACTTGATGCTAGGAAAACTACCAGCAAACCACAACAAACACTTGTTGATTTAGTGCAACTCACACATGAGTTCACTCTTTAGGCCTGACAATCTGGTTCTTCACTATTCAGCTTCAAATACACTCTAGATAGGCCCCAACATGCTCTGAAATTCGCCCTCCATGGATATACCAACTCCAATATCTCTTTCTTGCTCTATCCTTGTTGCTCATGCAAAAACATTCACTAACTAAAATTGTTGTAGCAGACCATATAGATTTCTCTCCTTTGGCTTGCTTTCTTGACTCACACACTTCCCCAAGTTTATTGTACTCATCCCCCAAGTGCCCAATAACTATGGGATGTGACCACTCACACCCACCCTCTTACATGCATTCAATGATTGGCTTTGGGAACACTCAATAAGAAATTAGAAGGTTCAAATGTTCATGGCAAATTTCAGAAAATGGGTTGAATTAATATACATGGGTAATTTCCCCCTTGGACCCCCTCTTGGATATTCTCTTAGACCCTCCCCTCTCTTGTATATTAATTCATGCCCCATCTTTGTCCATGTCCCCTTAGCAACTGGCATCACATTTTTATTATTAAAACATAGAAACACAATTCACATATTACATTGTTTTGGTCGTAGCCACATATTATATCTACATTAAGCATTAATTAAACTAAGGATTATAATGGAGATGTTACATTAGTGGTTGCCTTGATATCCAATATAGACAAAGGCACCCGAGATAAGTGCCTCCATATTGGAATTTTTGGTGTTATAATGAAACATATTCATTAGTCTAAATGAGAAACCAACTTCTCAAAATAATACAACACTCAAACCAAACCTATGATAACAGATGATCTCTACATTGATCCCTTACCTTGAAATATTCAACATCCTAAATTGGATCCTTACCTTTAAATTCCTTGACTAGTCAATCAACTCAGAGGGTATTTGGCCATTCAATTCATGCCCACATAAAAAGTAACCAAGTGGAGCTTTCTTATTATTTTGGTATAATTCATCATTTCTTGTGGTAGTTTTTATAATTATAGTCACAATATCTAGTTAGAACCATTGTAGCTCCTAAATATACAATGATTTATAAATTGTTGTGGATATTCCACTTGAAACATTTGTCACAATAGATCTTACAATATTTTGCAATATCTTATTATGCAATGTTTTACTTTAGATTCATATTTAATATTACTTACTTATTGCACAAAATACTAAAACAAATTGAAAGTGAAATGAAGTAAGCTAATCAAATAGTACACCATCCACACAATGAAGACAAGATGTACAATGGGAAAACCTAATACGGTAAAAATGTAGTTAGAACGTGATGCCTATGCCTTGCTCTTTCCTTCTCATTTATGAAAAGCAAATACAAAGAAAGTGCACTCACTATGGAGTTTCCGTAGACTTTGTGGCATGTATGGCTACTATCAAATATTTTGATTTCCTTCAAAATCCCACTTCCAATGCTTTACTCTACTATGGAACAATAAATGATACCATAAGAATGGAAGCCTTTCCTATCCTAGCAGTCGAGTATTTAAAAATTTCCCAATGGCCATCTGGGATTAGGGTTAGGATTTTTTGCTTGCGTCAACTCCCGATTAGGTTTAGGATTTTGGACCCTCTAGATTCTTCTTGGAAGTTCACATGTCACTAGTTACACATGTGTGAGTAATGGAATCTAACATGGCTTCCACTCAATATCATGGAAGTCAATGAGATAGGTCATAATCTAGGTGGACACTAGTGGAAACCACTTATTCCATTGATTCATCATGGTTCCACATCTTGGCAGTTCTAGTATAGTTTTTCATGTCCTAAAACTTTGGAACATTTTTTGGGCATTTCCCTTGAAATTTTGGTAGTATATGTAGGCAATGCAATATTCAATTAGGTAGCACACCAAACACATAAATGAGTTTGTATAAAAAAGTTATGCCCTGGGGAATTTGATGTATCAACTAACCTCCTCAAGACCTGCATCCTTTTTGCCACATCATCTCCTAGGGTTAGGGTTTTGGATATTTAGGTGTTTTACCTCTTATGGATTCATAATTTATGTTAAAAGGGAGGTCTTGGCCTCTTACAAATGAGAGTATCCAACACATCCCTCTTTAGAGATAAGCTACCACCATTCTAGCTAGTTTGGATTGCTTTCCATTTACGATATTTTTCTACTTTATTCATTAATATAATTTGTGTTTCATTATATTATTGGGATCTCTACAATATCTCTACATGACTCCATTTACAATACATCCTTCATTTGTTCTCTATATAATCTAGATCAATGGTATCAAATCAATATGCTCTTTATTGTTTATTCATGCATGTCCCCGATGAGGGTAGGGTAAATGGAGTTGGGTATGGAACTAACTAAGTTTGGTGAAGATCACTCTCACCCACTTAAGTTGCCTTTCATGTTGGAAGAAAAGAGATATGATGGAGAAGGAGATCATATCAAGTTCTTTCCCAAGGAATCCATTGTGCAACAAAGGAACGTGAAGATGGATGCATTTACCCAAATATTTTGATGATTTCCTACAACGATAGAGGCATCGTCAATAAACAAGTTATTTTGGAGGTGTGACACCCTTCAAGGTACAAGTTAACTTTGGAATTCCCTTATTTGAAGGTAGATGTAGATACTTTGTAGAAATCGTTAAATTTGTTAGAGGGTCATTACATTGTTAAAAAAAACAATAGTTAAAATATCACCTTCACACTCCTTAAGTCTCTTCCCCATGTCAAGCATTGGTGGGATAGTTACAAGGAGGGACGTGTTGAAGATGAGTCTACAACATTTAAAAGAGAACCCACTTTGTCATATTTTGTTGATGCCCTGAAGAAGGATTCCTACCTTGTTGAAAATTACGATGACTAGTATGCGTGACAGACAACTTTGCACTAGGAGAGAGACTAGACAATGTTGAAGTACACCAATATCTTCCATACCTTGTGCTAAAAAGTGGGTATCAAAGACTTTGAGTGGAAATTGGTTTTGAAGTATTGCAATGGCCTACATAGGTACACCCAAACAAAGATCAAGTTCTTGGACATATCCTCATTGGGAGCCACTTATTGGTATGCTTTCAAAATTGATCAAAGATTTAAATAGAAGAATAAGAGGGAGTTTGGGTCTACAAATATATCACAATAGAAGCATGGTAAAGGTATCCCTGAATTATATAACAAAGGACAGATAAAGGATATCCAACCCCAATAAAACTAGTCCAATCCATAAACAATGAAGGGTAATGTGAAGTCGAAGAAGGACACTAGAAAGTGGTATGAGTTCCACAAAATCCATTGGCACGACACAGAAAAATGTAGCTCAAAGTAGTCATTCTTGGTTGAGATGAAATAATTATAGTGAGACTCTAGTCTAGACATATGTGGGTGAAGGGGACTCCACTACATGTTATTGTTGATAGTGGTATCCAAAAGAGCATGATTCAACATAGGTCATCAAGAGGTTTGAGTTACCACCAATGTTTCACCCCCAACCAGACACCATCAGCTAGTTAAGCCAGGGATGAGACACCCACATCAATCAAAAATGTCACCTACCCTATGAAATCAATCCCTTCAAAGATGATATTTTTTGTGATATCACCCCACTTCAAGTTTGTGATGTTCTATTAGGACAACCCTATTCGTGGAAGCGTCATGCTATTTAAAAGTATATTCCATGTAGTGGCATTTTTACTTTGGGAAGTTATCTCTACAGGGTTCTAGAGGTAGTTTTGATTACCATAGTCACCTTGATCTCAATGAAGTATTATAGGAAGGTAATTTCTTAGAAGGGGAGATTTTTTCTCTTCGTGACTCAGATGGAAGGTGAATTGAATATCATTGTGACTACTATGGCCTTTGTATGAGTTCTCTCTATACAACATGAGTAAGCAAACAAGATAGTAGAAGAATATAGTGATATGTTTGTTTTGCCTATAGGGTTTCCTTTGCAATGTTAGGTGAAGAATTCAATTGATTTGATACCTAGTACTCCTTTACCTAATGGCCCAATTTATAGACACTCCCTTCTAGAGAATGAAGAAATCAAACACATTATTCAAAATCTCATCCAAAAAGGCCACATTCGATCAAACTCCTTACATTGTGAGAGCCTAATTATGTTGGTTTGGAAGAAGGATGGGACATGACGACTCTGTATTAATTATAGAGCTCTGAACAAAATCATAGTTAATAACTAATATTCAATTCCCAATATTGACAACCTTCTTGATTAGCTCAAGCGCACCAAATTTTTCAATAAGATTGATCTAAAGTTAGGCTACCATCAAGTACCAATTGAGAAAATTGATGTATGAGGACTACCTTCAAGTCTAAAGAAGGAGTTTTTGAGTGGTTGGCCATGCCTTTTGGATTGACTAATTCTCTAATAACATTCATGAGGATGATGGAAAATATCTTGTAGCCATTCACAAATTATTTTATGGTTGTATATTTGGATGATATTCTCATCTTAAAGAAAACTTGGCCATAACATATGCAACACATTCAGCAGGTCCTAAGCACCATATGGTAGGACAAATGTATTGCAATCTAGAGAAATGCTTATCTGGAGTTAAAGAATTTAGTATCTAGCGTAAATCATGGAAGAACATGGCATGCATGTGGATCCCACCAAGATCCAAGTCATTCGTGATCGATTGACCCCAATGACTCCAACAAATATCCATAGTTTCCTGGGGCTTACTAAATTATATTACATGTTCATGTTTGAGTTCTCTCATATCACTTGGCCCTTATGCCAAGTGACCAAGGGTGGAGCCAAGGCCAATTTTTTTTTCCCTAAGTCACAATATAAAACATTTGAGGATCTGAAACATTTCACTTGTTCAGAACCAACACTCACTCCACTAGACCTACATCAACCCTTCAAGATTAAGATAGATGCTTCAAACTAAGTTTCTAGTGTAATCCTCATTCAACATGGACATTTGGTGGCCTATCACAATGAGAGACTCTCTAATGCATTTTGTAGGTACCTCAC
>ML820099.1:0-20025 GCA_009831015.1 Picea engelmannii | reverse complement strand
CTATGTTCAAATTTGAGTCTTTAACACATAGATCCACAATGTATTTTTGGTGGCTATGTTCAGATTTGAGTCATAATGGCATGGATCCACAATGTATGTTTGGTGGCCATGACCTGTATTACTTGACATGGATCTTTGCATGTTGGCATTTATGATTTGAGTCACTTATATTCTAAGTATGAGAATGCCTACCTCAGTGATGATATATGATTGTACTGTATTTCCTTGTTTGTTGGGAGGTTTTCGACTGACGTGTTCCTTGTTCCCAACACACACTTGACAAAGTATTTAAGCTATCACTATGTTCTAACTTCATACTTTGGGGGGCTTACTGTTACACATTATTTTCATCACCCTTATGATCGTTAATGATGTACACCTATCCTCTGTCTTTAGAAGGATCGATGGCCTTAATCCCTGAAGAAAAATGAAGACACATTTTCCCAGAAAGATGAAAATTATCTTTTCCTTTGTAAAAAACTTATAAAAAAGGATCGTTTCACCTTGCTTAGTGTTAAGGATGTGACACTTTAGGATCGACGCAAGTTTCACAACAATGGCTTGTGACGTTATTGCATCTTGCTCAATATTAAGGGTGCGACAATTTTTTATACAAAGAAAAAGAGCATCTTCTCGACGTTCCTAGAATAGAATCTTCGAGGGCGAGGTGTCCTCCAATAAGTTTGGATCTAAGTCACATCCCTGTTCTAGTAGGATCATCCTAACCTCCTCACCCTATCCTTTTCAACTTATAAAAGGAGAAGAGTTCTCATGGGGAAAGCTAGAAAATGAGCTTTGGAATGGTTAGAGAGTTTTTGGAGATGAGCTATCTTAGAGTTTAGTTTTTTTGTGAGCAAGCTTGGAGTAAGAGTTTTTGGGCCTATGTTGGCTTTGAGTTTCACTTTGCCAGGTTGAAATTGTGAGTGAATTTCAAATATACCATCTCAAAAATCATGGAGAAAAAGTGTGTGGGAAGCAAGGAACTGTTGCAAGGGACCTTACGACATCAAGACATCTGGTTGTATTCTCCTTTTCATATTTCTAATACAGTAATATATTTCTTTCCCATAAAATTGTTCTTGTTTTATTGTATGACTCCTTGATCACATACATAGGTTTTGTTAAGTATACATTGTTTCTTTCACTTCGTTGGCTTATGTCTTTTTATAGGTTCAACATCCCATAATCCTTGTAACGGAGCGAGGATGACACTAGCGAGGACAAACGACATTTAAAAGGTACGCCATTTATGTCTTGTTAGTTAGTATGCTTATTAATTAAAACTTAGGGAAAATTTTATATTCTGTCTTGTTTTGTTCTAGTTTCAGGGTGAAACTAGGAAGATCTGTTTGTGTCTGCACTTACCGATTTGTCTGATAACAAAAAGTTTTATATTCTGTCTTGTTTTGTTCTAGTTTCGGGGTGAAACTAGGGAGATCCATTTTTGTCCGCACTTACCGATTCATCCGATAACAAAGAGCCAAAAATTATTCCCTTCTTTGGCCAAGGAAAGTGCTCTGATACCACTTGTTAAGTACCTGAGTAGATATACAAATATAAACACCACAAATTCTAAATAAATAATAGATGCACATAGCAATATAGAAGAAACCACACTTTTATTATAAGAAAACCCTTGAGGTAGGGAAACACCATACAATGGATCCTATTATGGAAGGGATCCTCTCTTGTTCACTTGCCTCTTCGAGGGGGCATCTTCCTATTGAGCTATTGCTCCAAATATAATAATTCTCTTCATGTCCCAATACATTGCTTGAGCCCCTTTATATAGTGCTACCAACCACCTAAGAACATTCTAGAGGAGGAACGTTCTAGAAGTATAACCTTCTAGTAAGTCCTCTTACATTTATTATATCTAACTGTCATAGTGGGCCTTATTTAATACTATAGTGGACCTAGTCTACCTTACATTGAATGACCTCTACTATTATAACTATGGGCCCTCCGGGCCCCCCACTACCTCTCTAACTACCTAACAAACACAAAAGAAGAGCATGAACAACATTTAAGAATGGTGTTGCAAGTTTGGAGAGAACATAAGTTGTATGCCAAACTAAGTAAGTGCATCTTTTATCAAAAGAATATTTACTACTTGGGACATATTTTTCAGCGGATGGGATAGTAGTTGGTCCTGAGAAAATAAAGACCATTAGAGGATGGCTAGCGCAAAGAAATTTAACAAAGGTTAAATCTTTTATGGGTCTTGCTAGTTATTACCGAAGATTCATAAAAGGGTTTTCAAAGATTTCAAGCCCAATCACTTCTTTGCAAAAGAAGGGAGTGAAATTTGAATGGATTCCCAAATGTGAAGAATTTTTTCAACAATTGAAAGATATTTTGACAAGTACACCAATATTAAAGATTCCAAACCTAAATGAAGACTTTGTATTGTGCATAGATGCATGCAAGGAAGGGCTTAGTGGAGTCCTTAGTCAAAAGGATCATGTGGTATGCTATGAGTCTAGAAAATTAAAGGAGCATGAGAAGAATTATGCTACACATGACTTGGAGTTGGCATCAATTATCCATGCATTAAAAATGTGGAGACATTACCTCATGAGTCGAAGGTTTGAACTAAGGACATACCACTATGGTCTGGAGCATTTGTTTGGACAACCAACGTTAAATGTTACACAAACTAGATGGCTGTAACTTTTGAGTGAATATGACTTTGAAACCAAACATATTAAAGGCAAGGAGAATCAAGTGGCTAATGCACTTAGAAGAAGTTATCATGAAGTGCACATTTAAGCCATTAGCATGTTCAACACATATTTAAAAGATACAATTTTAGAGGCTGGAAATTCAGACCAACAATATGTTAAAATAAAGGAAACATTAAAGCAAGGAGTTTTACAACAAAAAATTAATTATTATGATTTGAAAGGGGATGGAATCCTCATGTACAAAGGAAAAATATATGTGCCAAATTTAGGAGAGATGAAAAATATAGTGTTGAGGGAAATGCATAATGTGTCATATGTTGGGCACCTAGGATATTAGAAGACAATAACAGATGTAAGAAGCCAATATTTTTGGCCAGGAATGAAGAAAGAAGTGGCTAATTATATTGCTAGATGCCTAGAATTCCAAAAAGTAAAGATAGAGCATAAACATCCAACATGGCTGCTACAACTATTTCCCATTCTTGAGTGGAAATGGGAAGTGGTTATAATTGATTTCATTACAAAGCTACCCAGAACAATGAAGCAACATGATTCCATCATGGTAGTGGTGGACAAATTAACAAAAGCAACACATTTTATTCTTGTGAAGACCACACACAAGGTAACAAATAGTGTAGAAATTTACATGGAGGAAGTTGCCAGGCTAGATGGTGTGCCTAAGGAAATTGTTTCAGATAGAGATCCAAAGTTTACCTCTAATTTTTGGAAAGGTTTGTTCAAAATATTTGAGACACATTTGAATCTCAGAACAACTTATTACCCAGAGTTTGTTGGGAAAATAGAGAGGACTAATAAAATCATTGAAGACATGCTTAGAATGTATCTAATGGACCAACCATCAAAGTGGGAAGACTACATCCACTTAGTGGAATTTGCTTACAATAATGGGTATCAAGCTTCTTTAAAAATGATCCCATTTGAAGCTTTGTATGGCAAGAAATGTAACACATCAGTGAGTTGGGATAACCCAACAAACAGAGCTATCATTAGGCTAGATTTGTTAAAGGAAATGGAAGAATAGATGGTAAAGATCAAACATAATTTAAAGGTTGCCCATGATAGGCAGAAAAATTATGCAGATAAGAATAGAGTTTTTATAGGTTTTAAAGTTGATGAACAGTTTTTCTCAAAGTGAAAGCGAAGAGAAGTTCGATAAGATTGAGTTGTTGCTCAAAATTGGCAACAAGATATTATGGGCCATTTGAAATATTAGACGAGACATGGATAGTTGCATACATGCTATCATTTCTTGCATCCATGAGAGTGAATAATGTTTTCCATGTATCATTATTAAAAAAATATGTGCCTGAACCTAACCACACAATTCATTGGACTATGATCCAAATGGAAAACGAAGGGAATTTTCAGGTGGAACCAGTAGGCATTCTGGACCAGAAAGTCAAAGTGCTTAAGAAAAAATATATAGGGTTGGTAAAGGTTCAATGGACCTGCTATGGTCCTAAAGATGCAATGTGGGAGCATGAAGAAACTATGCGAGAGGAATACCTACAAATGTTTTTGACAATTTTGAAGGAAACAAAATGCAAGACTCCATTTTGAGCAGTTAGAGTTCCAAAACCACATCTCAAAGTCCTATCCAACCTATGATGGGGGCCCTGATAAAAGAATGGCACATTCCTTGGGTTAGCCATGATAAACGAATGGTGCATTCCTTGGGTCCGCGAGTTCAGAGGAATACGAGATTTTGGTTGGAGCTACTGCTAGAGTTGTTAAATTGCATAATTTTATTTCTTAAAGTATTGTGATGTAAATTGTATATGTATATCTACATAGTGTGCACCGAGCATGGTCACAATTGCAGGGGAGGGGGAAGGTAACATCCCCACTATAATCCTCATTTTAATTTATGCATAATGTAGATATAAATATCATTATGGCCAAGCGATGTAGTATGTGAATTGTATTTTTTATTTAATAAATATAATGTGATACTAGCTGCTAAGAATATGGACAGAGATGGGGACTAATTTATCCACAAGAGAGGAAATGCCTAAGAGTGTCCAAGAGGATTCAAAGGAGGAAATTAATTATGGGTATTAAATTCAACCCATATTTATGAATTTTAGTACCATTGGGGATAACTTCTATTTTTTGAGTGTATGAGAGACCAATCATTTAATACATGTCAGGGTGGGTGTAAAAGTGACATGCATAGTTATTGGAAGCATGGGGTTGTTTTACAATCAACCTTGGGCGGAGTGTGTATTCAACCATCTTGGAAAAAATAGAGGAAATTCGTATGGGGAGAATAGGCAATTTTTTCACATTCATTTTTGCATGAACGACAAGGGGAAAGTAGGGGAAGAGCATTGGAGAAAAACTAAGAAGGCGAGGCGAATTATGGAGCATGCTGGAGAATTTTTGGAGCATATTGGAAGTGAAAATTCAAGATTCAGGTTGTTAGGTATGAAGAGTGAACTCTTAGGTGAGTTGCACTAAAACAACAATTGTTTGTTGTCATTTTTCCTGGTAGTTTTTCCTCACAGTGAGTTCCCTGGAATTCCCAACAGAGATATTCTTGGTTACCTATGAAAGAAAGACCCTCATAAATGAATGGGATGCCCAAGGAACTGAGAGCAGTGAAGGGGTACATTCCTTGGGTTAGGCAGGTCAAGAGGAAGAGAGATGGAGGAAATTCAAGATAGATGTAGGAGAATACCAGTGGGTTGTGAGATTTAGAGTTGTGAGTGGACTGTGAGAGGCACCCTTCTCTTGTGGATTCCTAGCCCCAGCTCGGGGGTGACTTGTTTTTGAGATTTGGAATGACAAGTCTATGGTTGGGTGGAACGTACTTCCCAAGAAGCTGGTTGCACAAACAATTTAAAGGTTAAGTGTTTAATTATTTTCTGAGTTTCCTCTTATGTGTTTATGGTTGTGTTTTTACCCTCTGCATGATAATGGTTTTTATGATTATTTGGACTGCATCCTGTTATTTCAAAATGTTGTAGATGCATTATTTGTGGGCATCATATTTTATTTAAAAAAGTGTTCAATTCATAGTTGGTAAGCTACATGAATTAATTAGAAAAAGAAAAATTTTGAATTTATGTGTTTTTTAGCATGTAATGTTCCTCAGTTAAGTTGGGGTACATTACAAAGGAGACCGACACCCATGCCAATCAACAACCACTATAGTATTTGTAGGCTCAAGTAAGCTTCAACAAACCAGACACTACAAGTGGAGGGGGATTTTTATAATAGTTTCATATTATCATCAAGTATAATAAGGGAAGCACTAATAAGTTAGCATACATGCTTTCAAGACCACCCACATCCAAGATCATAGCTTTGGGAACTCTTATTCACATGGAGCCTTTCACCCATGATTCATACAAAGAGGCATGTATGGAAAATGAGGACTCTAAAGAGGTGTTTTAGTAGCTACAAGGCAAAGTTCATGTAGAATAAGGTGATAGTAAGGTTGACTATCATCTTCAGGATGAGTTGCTATGTAAGCTTTGTATTCCTAAAGGTGAGAGATTGTATCTTAATAAAAAGGCTCACACCTCCAAAGTTGTAGGGAATTTTGATGTTGGGAAAAATTTTCCAACTTATAGAGGTATGTTGATTGGCCCAAAATGCAAGAATATATAGCCATATTTATTAGAGGATTCATACTTTGTTGTGCCAACAAACCTAGTAATAGAAAGCAAGGTTTATATCATACCTTGCATGCACCTAGTAGACCATAGGAGAGAATATCCATGGATTTTTTGGGTTTCCAAGAAGAAGGAAAGTACATGACTATATTTTTGTGGTAGTCGACATGTTTAGTAAGATGTGCATTCTTATACCTTGTAAAAAGATCATGAAGGGACAAGATGTGCATTCTCATTCCTTGTAAAAAGACCATGAAGGGAGAAGATGTAGAAAACACATTATTTGAAGAGGTATAGATGTACTTTGGGATACCAAGGAGCATCATCTTAGATAGAGATAAAATCTTTCTATGTTCCTTTTGGACTAGACTTATGGAGAATATGGACACCCAGTTGAAGATATCTACAACTTTCCATACACAAACATATGGGAAGATAGAAGTAGTGAAGGGGACATTGGTTCAACTTTTGAGGAGTTATAATAAAAATAATCCAAGGACCTATGATTTTATTTATTTATATTAGGGACTATTATAACAGAGAAGTCCACACTTCTACTAGTAAGTCTCCTTTTGAAACTTGCTTTGGGTATTTTCCACCTTCGTCCTTAGATGTTGTATATGGACAATAAGGAGGAGTGAGAGAAGACGCTGCAAGAGAATCATTGAAGGTTGAAAAATTCATTGATAAGATCACATAGATCCATTTGTTGGTATAGGATACATTTCATCCATCACACAAACCCATTAGTCACATGAAAATTACAAGACTCGAGATGATCAACATAGAATTGAGAAAATATTCAAGGTAGCAGAGAAAGTTTGGTTGCATAAAGAAAATGAATGGCTACAGGGTCTTGGTAAGAAGATTAAGGATATATGGTATGGTCCTTTCTAAGTTTTGGACAAGGTACATGATAAATCATATAGGCTCTATCTACCCCCATATATGTGCATTTACTTAGTAGTGAAAGTGAGGAATCTAAGAATCTGTGAGCATTCCATGTTAGACTATGAAATTGAAGGGCAAGTCTTACCTACCATAGAGGATTTAGCACTAAAAAATCAAGCAAAGTTAGCACAAGATATAGTTTTGTAGAATTCAATAATAACCAAATAGGGGTAGCATGAACTCTAGTAGGTTGGGTTGAAAGGACAACTTCCAAGCAAGGCCAAATGCTACTCCATGGATAAGGTAGAATAAAATTTTCCTTGCCTTCTTCAATAAAAGGTTTTGGGTAACAAATGCCTCCCTAAATGGGGAGGTATGATATGAAATGGATCATTATATAATTTTACATCTACTTTGGTACTTTGTGGGTGGAAAATTTGGAGCTATTGGCTTGCAAGGCCCATTTTAGGGGCAAGTCTAATTGTTGATTTGGGGTCCAAAAACTTATAGAGCCTATTTGAGGCATCAAAGGATTTTTTGGGGGTTAAAATTTTGCAAATAAATTTCCATCTTCTCAATGTTATTCTAGAAATCAAGAGCTTGCTAATGGCATGAATATCAACTCAATCAAAGTTTGTATGAGGAAGTTATGCTTCCCACAAGTTGACCTAATTTGGATTATATAGAGAATGAAATGAAGGTGGAAATGTGAATGAAACACAAGGAGATATTATAGATAGCACAATGATATTGTGAAACCTAAATTATGTTAATGAATGAAATAATAAAAAACTATAAAATACAAAGCAATATCAAACTAGCTAGAATGGTGATAACTTATCTCTAAAGAGATGTAATGGCTACACCCATTCATAAGAAGACATTGCAAGATGCCAAGACTATCTTTTTAACATAACATATGAAGCCTTGAGAGGAAAAAACCCTAAATATCCAAAACTCTAACCCTAGGAGATGACGTGGCAAAAGGAATGTGGGCCCATAGGAGGCTAGTTGATACGTCAAAGTCCCAGGGGTACAACTTTTGCATACAAACTACATTTAGGGAATTTCTTGGATCGTTGCAAATATTAATCCACGCTTTATATGTTTGGCATGCCATGAAGTCAAAGATTACATGGCCTACCAACTACAAAAGTGCAAGGGAAATGTTTGAGAAATGTGTCAAAATTTTGGGACCTGAAAAAATATAGTAAAACTGCTAACATGTGAAGCCATTCTAAATTAGTGGAATGGGTGGGTGGCCACCGATATTCACCTAGATCAATCATCCCTCCTTAGGAAGTGATATGTAATAAATATTAATCCATGATTTATATGTTTGGCATGCCATGGAGTAAAAGATTGCATGGCCTTCCAACTACAAAAACGCAAGGGAAATGTTTGAGAAATGTGTCAAAAGTTTGGGACCTAAAAAACTATAGTAAAACTACTAACATGTGAAGCCATTCTAAATTAGTGGAATGGGTGGGTGGCCACTGGTATTCACCTAGATTAGTCATCCCTCCTTAGGAAGTGATAGTCCCCATTGTGTCAAGTTCCTCCATTAGATGGGAAAAATTCTATTGAGTTTGATTCCCAGTGAGCCACTTTCACTAGTGAAGGAGTTTCCTTGCTTTAACGATTCGATAGAGCGTAATGTTCTGCTAGTGGGTTCCCTTCATCCTAGTGTCCATGATATGACCAACTACAACCTACATAATGCAATTAGGATTAAATTTTGTAGGGTCCAAATTATTAACCACCTCTAAGGTGTCCGAGAGAGGTGGAAAATATGGTCAAAGCAATTCCACATTAGATATAGGCTGCAAGACAAGGAAAGTCAGAGCACTTTATTCAAAATCATTCTCACCCACATTTTTGGTGATGGTGTAAGGCCCATATTAGAGTGGATGTATCTTTTGATGGGGTCCTATGAGGCTCTCTATCTACAGATTCAACCATACCTTATGTCTCACCTGAAACTTGTGTTGAACTCATGTAGATCATGGTGTTGCTTGTACTTGGCATTGGCTTTCTACAAATATATCATGAACTTGTTATTGGATGTGTTGAATTTGTTAAAAAAATTTAGTTTCTCTATCAACCTTGGTTTGATCATAGGAGGATTCTTTTTGTGTAGATGTAATGGGAAAAGCCACACTAATTGGGGCCTATGGAAAGAACCCCAAGCACACATTAAAAGGGTTTGTGGCCAATAGAGATATGAAGGGATTTATTGTAGCTATGTTGAAGAAAAGAAAGGCTCTCATCCCACGTGCTATACATTCTCAAGATATGCACAATCATCTTGTTGACTACCTCTGCATGTCCATTATTGCGGGGAGTAGTGGAAGGTAGTCAATTTGGTCAACTTGGTGTCCATCAATAACCATGATTTGGACCATAAAGTACTCAAGAGCTTGCTTTCTCTATCTAAAATAATGATCCATGGAAGATCGAACTGAACCCAAACACACTCGAACAATATATTAGTAGTGGCCTATACTTTGATGATATTCTAATAGGGTGTCAAATTAGCCATATTTGATAACTAATCAACAACCACAAATACATAGTTGTTGCTATTCTTGGTTGAAGGCAGACCTTATATGTAGTCCATGGATATTGACTCTAAGGACCTGTCTGAGGTAGGTAGAGGATTGTACAAACCCTACTTCTTGGTGGCATGATTGATGATGGAACATGAACTGCATGATATAATATACCTATGAATATCTTCTCCAAGATTTGGCTAGTATAAGTACTTTTCCATACTACCATTATCTTCTCCATGTTAAAGTGCCCTGCCACCCAACTGTAGTGCAACTCCAAAATTTGTTTCTCATGCTCACTAGAAGGAACATAGAGATAGCCTATATGTCATAAAATTTTATCCTAGACATGAAATTCTAAGACTAGTTTACCTATGGTCAATGTCTAAGAGGTAATAGTGAATTCAAGGTTATTGTCACACAATTGGGGCCACCAGAGTTATTGTGCTCAGAAGATTTGAGAACTGGGTTAGCACCATAATAGGAGGTCGGTCAAGGCAATATACAACTCGATTTGTGTTTCGCTTCTTGTAATAAATGTTCAAGTGGAATTGTTGTATGTATGTGGACCACTTATGATGGAATTCATTCTATAACATTCCCTACATATATATGAATTGCAAGGGACTGTGAACAATGTGTATGATAATATCCTTTTCTGTAATGTAATGCTTCCATTGATGGCATGCCTACATAAAATATTGCATCTCCTTTTCATAGGTGAGGTACCTACAAAATGCATTAGAGAGTCTCTCATTGTGATAGGCCACCAAATGTCCATGTTGAATGAGGATTACACTAGAAACTTAGTTTGAAGCATCTATCTTAATCTTGAAGGGTTGATGTAGGTCTAGTGGAGTGAGTGTTGGTTCTGAACAAGTGAAATGTTTCAGATCCTCAAATGTTTTATATTGTGACTTAGGGAAAAAAAAATTGGCCTTGGCTCCACCCTTGGTCACTTGGCATAAGGGCCAAGTGATATGAGAGAACTCAAACATGAACATGTAATATAATTTAGTAAGCCCCAGGAAACTATGGATATTTGTTGGAGTCATTGGGGTCAATCGATCACGAATGACTTGGATCTTGGTGGGATCCACATGCATGCCATGTTCTTCCATGATTTACGCTAGATACTAAATTCTTTAACTCCAGATAAGCATTTCTCTAGATTGCAATACATTTGTCCTACCATATGGTGCTTAGGACCTGCTGAATGTGTTGCATATGTTATGGCCAAGTTTTCTTTAAGATGAGAATATCATCCAAATATACAACCATAAAATAATTTGTGAATGGCTACAAGATATTTTCCATCATCCTCATGAATGTTATTAGAGAATTAGTCAATCCAAAAGGCATGGCCAACCACTCAAAAACTCCTTCTTTAGACTTGAAGGTAGTCCTCATACATCAATTTTCTCAATTGGTACTTGATGGTAGCCTAACTTTAGATCAATCTTATTGAAAAATTTGGTGCGCTTGAGCTAATCAAGAAGGTTGTCAATATTGGGAATTGAATATTAGTTATTAACTATGATTTTGTTCAGAGCTCTATAATTAATACAGAGTCGTCATGTCCCATCCTTCTTCCAAACCAACATAATTAGGCTCTCACAATGTAAGGAGTTTGATCGAATGTGGCCTTTTTGGATGAGATTTTGAATAATGTGTTTGATTTCTTCATTCTCTAGAAGGGAGTGTCTATAAATTGGGCCATTAGGTAAAGGAGTACTAGGTATCAAATCAATTGAATTCTTCACCTAACATTGCAAAGGAAACCCTATAGGCAAAACAAACATATCACTATATTCTTCTACTATCTTGTTTGCTTACTCATGTTGTATAGAGAGAACTCATACAAAGGCCATAGTAGTCACAATGATATTCAATTCACCTTCCATCTGAGTCACGAAGAGAAAAAATCTCCCCTTCTAAGAAATTACCTTCCTATAATACTTCATTGAGATCAAGGTGACTATGGTAATCAAAACTACCTCTAGAACCCTGTAGAGATAACTTCCCAAAGTAAAAATGCCACTACATGGAATATACTTTTAAATAGCATGACGCTTCCACGAATAGGGTTGTCCTAATAGAACATCACAAACTTGAAGTGGGGTGATATCACAAAAAATATCATCTTTGAAGGGATTGATTTCATAGGGTAGGTGACATTTTTGATTGATGTGGGTGTCTCATCCCTGGCTTAACTAGCTGATGGTGTCTGGTTGGGGGTGAAACATTGGTGGTAACTCAAACCTCTTGATGACCTATGTTGAATCATGCTCTTTTGGATACCACTATCAACAATAACATGTAGTGGAGTCCCCTTCACCCACATATGTCTAGACTAGAGTCTCACTATAATTATTTCATCTCAACCAAGAATGACTACTTTGAGCTACATTTTTCTGTGTCGTGCCAATGGATTTTGTGGAACTCATACCACTTTCTAGTGTCCTTCTTCGACTTCACATTACCCTTCATTGTTTATGGATTGGACTAGTTTTATTGGGGTTGGATATCCTTTATCTGTCCTTTGTTATATAATTCAGGGATACCTTTACCATGCTTCTATTGTGATATATTTGTAGACCCAAACTCCCTCTTATTCTTCTATTTAAATCTTTGATCAATTTTGAAAGCATACCAATAAGTGGCTCCCAATGAGGATATGTCCAAGAACTTGATCTTTGTTTGGGTGTACCTATGTAGGCCATTGCAATACTTCAAAACCAATTTCCACTCAAAGTCTTTGATACCCACTTTTTAGCACAAGGTATGGAAGATATTGGTGTACTTCAACATTGTCTAGTCTCTCTCCTAGTGCAAAGTTGTCTGTCACGCATACTAGTCATCGTAATTTTCAACAAGGTAGGAATCCTTCTTCAGGGCATCAACAAAATATGACAAAGTGGGTTCTCTTTTAAATGTTGTAGACTCATCTTCAACACGTCCCTCCTTGTAACTATCCCACCAATGCTTGACATGGGGAAGAGACTTAAGGAGTGTGAAGGTGATATTTTAACTATTGTTTTTTTTAACAATGTAATGACCCTCTAACAAATTTAACGATTTCTACAAAGTATCTACATCTACCTTCAAATAAGGGAATTCCAAAGTTAACTTGTACCTTGAAGGGTGTCACACCTCCAAAATAACTTGTTTATTGACGATGCCTCTATCGTTGTAGGAAATCATCAAAATATTTGGGTAAATGCATCCATCTTCACGTTCCTTTGTTGCACAATGGATTCCTTGGGAAAGAACTTGATATGATCTCCTTCTCCATCATATCTCTTTTCTTCCAACATGAAAGGCAACTTAAGTGGGTGAGAGTGATCTTCACCAAACTTAGTTAGTTCCATACCCAACTCCATTTACCCTACCCTCATCGGGGACATGCATGAATAAACAATAAAGAGCATATTGATTTGATACCATTGATCTAGATTATATAGAGAACAAATGAAGGATGTATTGTAAATGGAGTCATGTAGAGATATTGTAGAGATCCCAATAATATAATGAAACACAAATTATATTAATGAATAAAGTAGAAAAATATCGTAAATGGAAAGCAATCCAAACTAGCTAGAATGGTGGTAGCTTATCTCTAAAGAGGGATGTGTTGGATACTCTCATTTGTAAGAGGCCAAGACCTCCCTTTTAACATAAATTATGAATCCATAAGAGGTAAAACACCTAAATATCCAAAACCCTAACCCTAGGAGATGATGTGGCAAAAAGGATGCAGGTCTTGAGGAGGTTAGTTGATACATCAAATTCCCCAGGGCATAACTTTTTTATACAAACTCATTTATGTGTTTGGTGTGCTACCTAATTGAATATTGCATTGCCTACATATACTACCAAAATTTCAAGGGAAATGCCCAAAAAATGTTCCAAAGTTTTAGGACATGAAAAACTATACTAGAACTGCCAAGATGTGGAACCATGATGAATCAATGGAATAAGTGGTTTCCACTAGTGTCCACCTAGATTATGACCTATCTCATTGACTTCCATGATATTGAGTGGAAGCCATGTTAGATTCCATTACTCACACATGTGTAACTAGTGACATGTGAACTTCCAAGAAGAATCTAGAGGGTCCAAAATCCTAAACCTAATCGGGAGTTGACGCAAGCAAAAAATCCTAACCCTAATCCCAGATGGCCATTGGGAAATTTTTAAATACTCGACTGCTAGGATAGGAAAGGCTTCCATTCTTATGGTATCATTTATTGTTCCATAGTAGAGTAAAGCATTGGAAGTGGGATTTTGAAGGAAATCAAAATATTTGATAGTAGCCATACATGCCACAAAGTCTACGGAAACTCCATAGTGAGTGCACTTTCTTTGTATTTGCTTTTCATAAATGAGAAGGAAAGAGCAAGGCATAGGCATCACGTTCTAACTACATTTTTACCGTATTAGGTTTTCCCATTGTACATCTTGTCTTCATTGTGTGGATGGTGTACTATTTGATTAGCTTACTTCATTTCACTTTCAATTTGTTTTAGTATTTTGTGCAATAAGTAAGTAATATTAAATATGAATCTAAAGTAAAACATTGCATAATAAGATATTGCAAAATATTGTAAGATCTATTGTGACAAATGTTTCAAGTGGAATATCCACAACAATTTATAAATCATTGTATATTTAGGAGCTACAATGGTTCTAACTAGATATTGTGACTATAATTATAAAAACTACCACAAGAAATGATGAATTATACCAAAATAATAAGAAAGCTCCACTTGGTTACTTTTTATGTGGGCATGAATTGAATGGCCAAATACCCTCTGAGTTGATTGACTAGTCAAGGAATTTAAAGGTAAGGATCCAATTTAGGATGTTGAATATTTCAAGGTAAGGGATCAATGTAGAGATCATCTGTTATCATAGGTTTGGTTTGAGTGTTGTATTATTTTGAGAAGTTGGTTTCTCATTTAGACTAATGAATATGTTTCATTATAACACCAAAAATTCCAATATGGAGGCACTTATCTCGGGTGCCTTTGTCTATATTGGATATCAAGGCAACCACTAATGTAACATCTCCATTATAATCCTTAGTTTAATTAATGCTTAATGTAGATATAATATGTGGCTACGACCAAAACAATGTAATATGTGAATTGTGTTTCTATGTTTTAATAATAAAAATGTGATGCCAGTTGCTAAGGGGACATGGACAAAGATGGGGCATGAATTAATATACAAGAGAGGGGAGGGTCTAAGAGAATATCCAAGAGGGGGTCCAAGGGGGAAATTACCCATGTATATTAATTCAACCCATTTTCTGAAATTTGCCATGAACATTTGAACCTTCTAATTTCTTATTGAGTGTTCCCAAAGCCAATCATTGAATGCATGTAAGAGGGTGGGTGTGAGTGGTCACATCCCATAGTTATTGGGCACTTGGGGGATGAGTACAATAAACTTGGGGAAGTGTGTGAGTCAAGAAAGCAAGCCAAAGGAGAGAAATCTATATGGTCTGCTACAACAATTTTAGTTAGTGAATGTTTTTGCATGAGCAACAAGGATAGAGCAAGAAAGAGATATTGGAGTTGGTATATCCATGGAGGGCGAATTTCAGAGCATGTTGGGGCCTATCTAGAGTGTATTTGAAGCTGAATAGTGAAGAACCAGATTGTCAGGCCTAAAGAGTGAACTCATGTGTGAGTTGCACTAAATCAACAAGTGTTTGTTGTGGTTTGCTGGTAGTTTTCCTAGCATCAAGTTCCCTTGAGTTGCCAACTAAGAGATTCCTGATTTCCTATGCTAGAGAGGCCCTGATAAACAAATGGGATGCCCAAGGGAACGAGATCAATGAAGGGGTACATTCGTTGGGTTGGGCAGGTCAAGAGGAAGAGAGCTGGTGGAAAATTGAGATAGTTGTAGGAAGATACTAATGGGTTGTGAGTTTATGAGTTGTGAGTGGATAGTGAGAGACCACCCTATTTTGTGGATTACGAGCCTGAGCTTGGGGGTGAATCACTGTTGATATTTGGAGCATTTATTATATACTTGGGTAGAATGTCCATCCCAAGCAGTTGGTTGCACAACTATTTTGAAAGAAAGTGGTTTATCTTGCTTCTATTGTATTTTGAGTTAATTTGTTGTGCATGAACTCTGTAATTGTGAATGATTTATATGCTGCTGTAATAAGTTATTTATTGCATTCATGTGTGATTTTAGGATGTTGTAGATGCGTCTAATTAATAGTACTACACAACAATTAAATTTTGTTTAAATTCGCAGCTGTAAGCTACATGAATTTATTTAGAGGTTAAAATTTTATTTTTATGAGAATTTCTGCACCATAATGTCCCTCGATTGCACTGGGGGACATTACATTATGGTATCAGATCTTCCGGTTCAAACACCGATATTGTATGGGTCAAGAACCAGAGTGAATTGGTGAAATTCACTGTTGTAGATTTTGTCTGTGACAAATTTGGGGAAAAATGAAGAATTTAGAGAGAAATCCCCAAATACATGGGTAAAATCCAAGTTTGAATGACTCTGGATTGTTTAAGAGGGTTAATGGATCAGAGCGATAAAGTTGCTAATGGAAATTTGACCTGGAATGGTCGAAATTCAAGTTTTAATAGTGGCTTGTAGAGTTGTATGCAGTTTGGTGAATTGATGGATGAGATTTCTTTTGATACTGAGATTGATGATTGAGATTTGTTTTGATAAATTTAAAATTTCATAATGTTTCAATCATTTTGAAGGTTGAGAAGATTAATGACCAAGATTCATTGTGGGTTTTTTTGAAATGGATTAGATCGATGGTCGAGGTTCGCTGGTAGAATTGGGTGAAGATCGACGAATCAATGGTTCAAATCATTTCGATTAGGAGATCGATGGTCCATAACAATTAGAGAAAAGTAAAAAAATTCTAAGTGTTAAAGTTCACCAGGAGAAATTGTTGACAGTCGATGGTCAGGTCAGATGAAATGACGAAGAGTTTGGTTCAGCCACAAGACATCTCTGACCATCGATGGTCGATGGTCGAGCATCGATCGGATTCGGTGAAGTGTTTCAAATGAGTAAGAGAAATAGTTGATGGCTAATGGGTCAGTGGTCAGGCGTCAACCGATTTAACGAGTTGTTCATGACTTCTAAGAGAATCGACAGATGGTCGACGAAGGAAAGAGGGTGATGACATGGTATGCCATGTCAACATCCACGTGTCATGCTAAGTCATCATCTATGTGTCATGCCAGTCATGCAAATTGACACCTCGGGATGACTGTCATGCCATGTCAACTTCCACGTGTCATTCCACGTCAACCAAGAATCGGTTGATGGTCAGGCATCGATAGAATTTGAGAGGTGTTCAAAAGTTAATGAGGATCATTGATCACTGGTGGGATGATGGTTAGACATCGATGAAATTAGTGGGGAGTTCCATTCACCAATGGAAATCGTCAACAACTGACTATCAAGAAAATGGGTCGATGGACGACGATCGGGTCGGTGGTTTAGGCCAAAATGTTGTGTGCATCCAAAGGAAACCATTGATCGTTGATGGTCAATGGAATGTGGATCAATGACTTTGATTCCACGTGATTTGAGATCGACTGCTCAAATTAAGGGTTGTTACAATAGTAAAACAATCATTTTCCTATAAAATTTTTGGGTTTTTGAAAGTCATTAACTTACAAGACATTTTTGAGGCTCTAAACAAAATTTTTACACAATTAAAACCCACAAGATAAAATGAATATCTCGAGAAGATATTTTCAACGAGATAAATTGTTTGCAAAATAGAGCTCATATGTGAAAGTTACAGCTAAAACAGTAAGGGTAAATTTTTTGGCACAAGTTTACTTCCAGAGGGAATAACTCCTTACTCAGAAGTTTGTTTGGGGCACAAGAGAAATCAATGGAAAGCTTGTAACCCATAGAAGTAAGCAATGGAGTAATATTTTGGATACGGGTGCCTAAAAATGTGATGGGAGTGAAAGAAGACACATGTAGCATGCATGGATAAATTGGGTAAAACAACCTAAACTTTTCTGGATGATAACTTTTAGCTCGAAGCTTCGATTTGAGCAAACAAATAGTCGTTGGAAAGTTATTGAGTAGAAGACACATGTCAACTTATAATTTTGAATTGGGCCATTAAATTTTCCAGAAATTCATGAAGTTATTTTTGTAGCAGTAAATGAGTGGAAATTGCAACTTGTAAATGTTGTAACTTTTCGCTCGGAACTCAAATTAAGTCGTGAGTACAACCATTAAAAATTTGTTTCACAGAGAAATGCATCTAAATAATCAGATTTTGATTTGATGCATTGTGTCCTTCATAAATTGGGATAAATAATGGCTTGTATTCTAATTGATGACATATTTTATACTATGCATGTTCTAACAATAATTACTACATGCACTTTTCTTGCAAAATTAGAGGTACATGAAAGAAAATTTGGTTCTTATATGAGGAATGGAGTTGTAAATGATGCTCAAGGATCTTACAACCATGAGGAAGATATCAAAGGTCTTCATGTCAGCATGGGGAATGCTAAAAAAGATTCAAATGGAAGAAGAGACGGGAAATAACCTGTAACTATGAGAAGCCTTCATAGGGAAGTACATATCTATATAGATGATAATTAAAGGATCATGAAGGCTCGGGAATATATCCTTCAAAAATTGAATATGTCACATAAGAAAATCAACAAGGATTCTGGCACCAAGAAAGCAACTAGTGCTAGACAAGTATCAACACCAAGATTCCATAGAAAAAGGGATGATCATGGGAATGATAGGCAATCAAGAAGCATGAACAGGCACCATCATTCACCAAGGCAACTCACCTAGAGAACTCATGCAATTTTAGGGCCGAAGAGTAGCCCAAGTGTGTCTCCTGTCTGGAGGCAAAGGATAAGGATTGAGGAAAACATCTTGCAAGGTGAGCTCAGAAAGATTAAGCCACCAAATTTCAATGGTGAACATAAGAAATGAGAAAAGGTTAAGGCCTAATTGTTGGAAATGAAGAAATATTTTCAGTTTCATAATTACCCCTCACAGTTAGAAGCTAGAACTGCAACCTACCACTTGCAAGGAAAGACAATCATGTGGCGGGATCAACTTAAGAAATCCAAACACCTTGATGAGAAGAGAATCTCATGGAGGCATTTCAAAGGATATTTCCAAGAGAAATATTTGTCCAAACATTATTATGAAAGAGAGATGAAAGAGTTATTTGAACTCAAGTTGGGAACCATGAAAATGGAGGAATATAATAAAATATTCTTTGAGTTACTAAAGTATGTTGACTTCATTAAAGATGAGAAGGTCAAAATCCAAAGGTTTCTAAGTGGGTTACCCTCCTTCTATGATGACACGATTCAATATGATAACCCCAAGACTTTGGAGGAAGGCATAAGGAGAGCCAGACACCTTTATGAACAAAGTAGAGGAAGGCCAGTCTTCAAAAAGACTTGGAATGACAAGATGAAAGGGAAAAAGGATCAAAGGAAAAAATGTTTTAAGCCACCCTTTTTCAAGAACAACTCCCAAGCAAATCAACAAGGTCAGGCAATTCAAAATGAGAAAAAGACTGCATATACATTTAGGAAAAGGCTGAGGCAACAACTTGTACAATGTTGGGGATGTGAGTTAAATAACTTATATAGGGAATGCTCTCACAAAGGAGAAAGAATGAGGATTGTCCACAAAATTCAAGAGGTTGAAACAATTGAAGACATGGGAGGAAACATGCCAAGGATTTATGCATCCTTGGACAACAAGCAAGCAAAATATCAATCTCCCATGATTGAAGTGGCATGCAAGATTGAGAACCAACCCATCAAAGATTTAATTGATTCTGGAGTTAGCCATAGTTACATAAATCGTAACATTGTTGAAAGATTTCACTTGAAAAGGAGTAAGCATAAGAAATCTTGGTTAGTTTAGTTAGCCACATGGGATAAGAGGAAAATCAATGAGCTTGTTAAAGATTGTTCGATAGACACGAATGGAATGTAAATATCATACCATTGGGTTCATATGATTGTTTAACTGACATGGATTGGTTGGAAAAAAGCCACGATGTCTGAGACTTTTATAACAATACTAACACCTATCTTGATGAAGAAGGGAAACAAGGCAAGATTCAAGGCATTTCAAGAGTCGTAATTGTTAGAATTTTTTTAGCTATGCAGTTGAAGAAGAGTTTCAGGAAGGGATATTAGATTTTTGCATCCCATGTGAAAGAGGCAATAA
>ML820098.1:20753-61090 GCA_009831015.1 Picea engelmannii | reverse complement strand
GGTAAGGAGAGTGGTTGCAGAAATTGTGATTGAGGTAATTGATTTGGGAAGGGGGGTTGTTGTCCTCTCCAATTTGGATTCCATTGGTTCTGATATGGTTGTTGTTGTTGTGGAGGCCAAGGAGTCCTCATTGACGGATCAACAAAGGGTGGGTTAGTTTGTTGCATGGGTGGGTAATTCATTTGATTTAGATATTGCATTTGATTATAGGGAGGGTAACTCATTTGATTGAAAAAAGGATAGTTATTCCAACGATTAGAAGATGTAAATGGCATGTTAGGATTCATACCTTGTCCCTGTGGTTGCCATTGCCTTCTCTATGTCAGCAGATAGATAGCTTCAGCTTCTTCATCAGTTGGTTGTAATGCTGCCTTGATTCCTGGTAGAGAAAGACATTGTTGAGTCTCATGATCTTTATCACAGATGGTGCAGATTGGATTTTTGTCCAATGGACATTCCCTTCATGGGTGCTTGTTTCTGCATTTAGAACAAAATATGGACAGGGCTGCTTCTACTTCTGCTTGCTTCTTTTGAATCTGCAGGGTGTCAATTTGTGAGGCAAAAGAGCTTAAAATTTCAGTTTTAAAACCTTCAAGTAAATTACCTATTTCGACTCTTGTTGCTCCCCCACTGGCTGATTTTTGGACTCTTGAAAATGTGGTGTCCCTGTTATTTGATCTATTTCTTGAAGCTCCTCTTGAACATCTTTTACATAGGTTAACAATTTCATCGTATGATTCCTTAGATATGTCCCCTTTTCCAAGCATATTCAGCATATCTAGACAGTCATCCCTTACTCCTTTTAATAATATAGTTTTAAGAATATCTTTACTTACATTGGGGTGACTGGATCTTTGTAAATTATACTGTAGCCTTTCTACAAAGTCCTCTAGATTTTCATCCTCTTTATGCATCATCTTAAATAGTTCCTCCCTTTTTTCTCTTGTTCTACAATAGTCCTGGTATTTATTCAGGAATTTCTGTTTCATTTGGTCCCATGTTGTGATTACATGGCCTCCAAGACTCATGAACCATCTTAGTGCATTTCCTTTCAATGTTGCTAGAAATAGCTTTAATTTTTTAGCATTGGAAATGTAATCATAACTTCTGCATAATATATCAAACTCAAAAAGGAATTCATTAGGATCCTTTGAAGTCAAACCATGAAAGTTAGGTAGTGCTGAGAGTGGAATATTCTTCATGGGGGCTACCCCTCTAGGAAGATTACCAATAGGAAATCCTAATGTGGAGAAAGAGTTTCCATCATTTACCTCTCCTTTAGGACCTACCTGTTCTTCATGATGCAATTCTTCATTGTACTCATCCATGTTTTCTTCTGTCTGCTCCCCTGTTGTGCTTGCTCTGTCCTCAATGTTTCCTGGTGGTTTCTCGACTGTCTCAGGACTCCAGAATTCTTTCCCCGTTTCAAAGTTTGCTTGAAATGAAGGATGGGATTTTTGTTTCCGAGAGTTTGGTCGTTGAGCAGCAAATTCAAACTTTGATATAATCTCGTCAATATAAGTCTTTCTTCCTCCTCTTCCTATGCCCCTGCCACCTGTAGGGTCAGTGTCTTTGGGGTCTCCGCGTCCTCTCATGCAATCTTTGTATCTGAAAAAATCATAAGTTCTTTTGAAATCTACAATTACCTTCCCCGGCAACGATGCCAAAATGTTGGTCACTATAATTGTTTATTTAACTAAACAATCAAGTGCTACATAAATTGTCAACCCAGGGAAGTCTATTTATTTCAAAAGTAATCACGCACTATATATGATCAATCTCAAAAGCAACCTAGAGTTGTAGTAAAAACATGTTAATCACACTTTGCCTTGAACAAACTGAAGTTCTAACTTGACTTACAGGAGAGCAATCTACCTATTGCAGAGTTCAGTGTTTAAAGAAATAATTGTCCAAAGAATCCTGGATTACATTAAGAAAATAACAACCTGGAAAGAAATCCTTCAAGACACTACAAAAGGAATGACCATCTATATTATAACAGAGAACATGACCCTATTCCCAAAGCAGGAATCTTCAACACCTATTTCTGATCACCACACTTTTATGAACTCACACACTGAAGACTAACTACTTCTTAACAGAGAACAGAACCCTATTCCTCAAGCAGGAATCTTCAGCACCTGTTTCCGATTAGCACACTTTCATGAACTCATTACTAATTGAAATAATTGACATGCACTGAAGGCTAACTATCTCTAATAGAGAACGGGACCCTATTCCCCAAGCAAGAATCTTCAGCACCTGTCCCTGATTATCAAGCTTTCATAAATTCACCAAACAGGATTGCTAACTAGAATGATTAACAGTTACCCAAGCATGAATTATATGAAAAAAATGTAACAATTAGTAAAGCAGAGTTTCAGCAAGACAGAGTTCAATAAAGTAGTGTTTCAGCAAAACAGAGTTCAATAAAGTAGTGTTTCAGCAAAACAGAATTTAATCAAGGCATGAACAAAAATAACACTAACACACTACAAAGCTAATGGGTGAATCTTGTGAAGAAGGTGGGCCCTCCCTTCTCACAAGATTCCCCTGAACGAAAGGAACTAGAGAGAAATGCTCAGAACAGTCTTTTATTCATCTGTCAACTATATCATATTACAATCTGAAGTAAAACACGTCCTTCTCCGTAAAATCCTTTCTTAGCTAAAAACAAGATCCTCTCTAATGATGATTTCCTCTTATTTAAAGAGGAGAATCCCTTCAATACAATTTGATCAACAATTTACAGGCGTACATCTGAGTCCTATTCTTAGTCAGATTGACTTTCTAAACTGGAATAGGATATCCTAGTCTCCCGCAACAGAATGTTATTACAAGTGCTGAGTGAGGTGTTGTTGTTGCGGCTGGAGTAACATCTTCTTTATTTGTCTTCTTGTTACTGTTGTTGTATGTTGTTTCAGCATCGCAAATCGCGGGCTGTTTCAGCCATGGGATTTGCATTCTGACTGTTTCAGCAACTTGGTCTCGGGCAGCAACGATGGTTAATGCTAACTCAAGGTGCGGCTATTGTGGTCAATGTAACAGTTTTGTGTTGTTGTTTCAGCATCGTAGACCACGGAGGGTGTAACAACTTCTTATGTGTGAGTTTTTGTTTCAACATCGTAGACCACGGACTGTGTAACAGCTTCTTCTGTGTGAGTTGTTGTTTCAGCATTGTTGACCACGGAAAGTGTAGCAGCTTCTTTTGTGTGAGTTGTTGTTTCAACATCGTAGACCACGGAGAGTGTAACATCTTCTTCTGTGTGAGTTGTTGTTTCAGCATCGTAGTCCACAGACTGTTTCAGCCACAGGGTTTGTGTGCTTTAACTGTTTCAGCAACAGGCCTCAATGCTAATCTGCAGTTCGAATTGTTTCAGCACTTATACATTTCTGATCAATGGTTAAGTACGAGAGTAATGTAAAATTATATGCAAAACAGATTAAACATATAGTAAAGAGAAGAGACGTTGTATACCTTTGGAAATATAGGGTAAGGTGATAATGTGAGTTTAAATGTGAGTGAAACAAGGGTGTAAAGGTAGCAAAAAGTGTGGGCAAAAAGGTACATTGTATGGTCCTAACATCTTTTTACTCTCTTTTAAAAAAAGCATTGTATAAAAACTTTGATAGGATATAGAGTAATTGAAGATGATACTATTTGATGATATAATATGTAAGGAGGTAATGTAAGAGGTATGTATTGTTTGATGAATAACTTTAAATTTAGCAAAGAAGATGAAAAAAAAGTGATGTAATTATAAATTTAAATAAATTTAAATTTAAATAATGTAATTAAATTATTTGATGAAAAAAATGTTATTTTTTAATATGGTGAAGTGGATTATAAATGTAAATAGATTTTTATTTAAGTTCTAAAAAATTTTTTTATGAAAAAAAAATATTATTTTAATGTTGTAAAGTGGAATGGTTAAACAATATGCAATGAATTGGTATTTGACAGGAAAGTTGAAGAATTGTATATAATGAATTGGTATTAGATAGGAAGGTTGAAGAATTCTATACAATGAATTGGTATTAGATAGGAAGGTTGAAAAATTCTATATAAGGTGGACATAAAAATTTGATTGCTTTGTTCAGGGGTGGCCACTGCAAGGGGATTATCCATGGTCCTTGAGGAAATTTAGTTGTATTTTATGCTTGGGGTTTAGGTAATGCATCAAATAACATAGTCAAGGCTTATGTTTTTTGGGAAGGCCTGAAAATCAAAAAAGAAATGAGTATCCATAAGTTAATTATTTTGGGCGATTCAATGACAGTGATCAAGGCGATCATTAAGAGATCCATTATTGGGAACAATGTATTCACTGGGATTATGTCTCGGTCCCTTGTGCTCCTTTCTGAATTCGATGATTTCTCCATATTTCACATAAAGTGAGAGCACAATTCCTATGTTGATCGATGGGAAAAAGTTGGTTCAACTCTATAAGAGGCTGAAATAATGGTTAATAATGTAAAGGGGAGGCTCCCCATCCCATAATTTGTGTGGATCTCTTATTAATTTTGTGGGGGAGTTGGTGGAACAATGACATGGAAGGGCACGTGACCAAGTGACTCGCACACATGAATGGCTTTGGAGTTTATGGGTGCATTCAATCCTATATGTGTGAAGGAGGGTTATACTATGTGATGGCTCCAGCCATGAAAATCATTCCTTCCCTAGGAGGAGAGGTTCGATACTCTGTGTAGTGGTTATGTCCTGGACTCTTGGTAATTTACTGTTGGTGCCTTGTGTTTCCTGGAGGTATTTGTTTAATCCTAGATCTGACTTGGGCTCTGACTAGGATATCCCCAGTCTTTAGGTTTTTCTCCCTTGATTCTGATCATATAAAAGTCCATCCTTCTGTTATATTGGGTTTTATTTCTGCATACTATCTCCCCGTTCCTATTTTTGTCATCTCTGGGAGTTGGCTTGTTTGTGGGTTGCGGTTTGGTAGATCTGGTTGTGCTCTCCTCACTCCTAATTTTGTCAATTCTAGAAGTGGGTTAGTATATGGGTTGTGGCCTAGAAATTTTGGATGTTCAATTTGTGCAAGAATAGACCCTTCTTGGAGTGACATGAAGTGCATTCTTCGTCGACACGAAGAGATTGTTGAAGCCAATGGTATGGCTCTCCAACAGGTCATGACCAAATTGGGGGAATTTGACTAGTATGTAGAAAATCTTTTCAAATATGTTCAGGGTTCAAATCCAATGCATTGACAACTTGAACATGGAGTGTCAGCATCTAAGGTCCTTCGTTCTTCCTTAATGCTCTTAGCCAGCTTCTTACGATCAAGCTTAAGTAGTATCCCATCTTGGAGGTTCACATGAAGAACAAGGGGGACACGATACAATACCAATGGATGTTAGAAGGAAATTCTCCACCTCATAGTGGAGCACAGGAAGTTCCAGACAATGAATACTTTCATCGTTAAATGTTTTTCATAATAGTCTTTTTATTGGGACAATTTGTAAAAACAATTTGAAGCCAGAATATTTTGACTCTGTTGTTTTCTTCCACACAAGCCCTTATATAATATAAATTTTACTTCCATTTCTTTTTAAAATTGATTGTTTTATTAATTAAAAGTTATTATTCCATTAAAATTGAAGTAATAAAGTTGTTTGATAATTCAATAAGTTATATAATTTAAATATGGAAATTAATGTTTTAAAATAAAAAGATATTTTAAAGTTGTTATATAATTTTAATAATTCTTTATCCTAATTTTAATTATAATTTTTAAAATTTAAATGAAATAAAATGCAAATTTATATCTATTTTTATTATTATTGAAAATATAATAAAAATATTTAAAAAAAACTCCCACATTCAAATTTAAATTCAAATTCCAACCTCACTTTATAACTTATTTAATTGAATAAAAAATATTATTTTAATCCATATGCAACATATACAAATCATCGTAAAGACTAATTGGTATTAGATAGGAAGGTTGAAGAATTCTATACAATGAATTCGTATTGGTATTCGATAGGAAGGTTGAAAAATTCTATACAAGGTGGACACATAAATTTGATTGCTTTTTTCAGGGGTGGCCAATGCAGGGGGATTATCCATGGTCCTCAAGGAAATTTAGTTGTCTTTTATGCTTGGGGTTTAGGTAATGCCTCAAATAACATAGCCAAGGTTTATGTTCTTTGGGAAGGCATGAAAATCGTAAAAGAAATGAGTATCCATAAGTTAATTATCTTGGGTGATTCAATGGCAGTTATCAAGGCGATCATTAAGAGATCCATTATCGAGAACAATGTCTTCACTGGGATTATGTCTTGTTCCCTTGCCCTCCTTTCTAAATTCGATGATTACTCCATATTTCACATAAAGCGAGAGCACAATTCCTATGTTGATTGATGGGAAAAAGTTGGTTCAACTCTATAAGAGGCTGAAATAATGGTTAATAATGTAAAGGGGAGGCTCCCCATCCCATAATCTGCATGAATCTCTTATTAATTTTGTGGGAGAGTTAGCGGAACTATGGAATGTAAGGGCACGTGACCAAGTGACTCGTACATATGAATGGATTTGGATTTTATGGGTGCATTCAATCCTATATGTGTGAAGGAGGGTTATACTATGTGATGGCTCCAGCCATGACAATCATTCCTTCCCTAGGAGGAGAGGTTTGATACTCTGTATAATGGTTATGTCATGGACTCTTGGTAATTCACTACTGGTGCCTTGTGTTTCCTGGAGGTCTTTGTTTAATGCTAGATCCGACTTGGGCTATGACTAGGATATCCCTGGTCCTTAGGTTTTTCTCCCTCAATTCTGATTGTATAAAGTCCATGCTTCTGTTATATTGGGTTTTATTTCTGCATACTATCTCCCCATTCCTATTTCTGTCATCTATGGGAGTTGGCTTGTTTGTGGGTTTTGGTTTGGTAGATCTGGTTGTGCTCTCCTCCCTCCTAATTTTGTCAATTCTAGAAGTGGGTTAGTATATGGGTTGTGGCCTAGAAATTTTGGTTGTTCAATTTGTGCAAGAATGGACCCTTCTTGGAGTGACATGAAGTGCATTCTTCGCCGACATGAAGAGATTGTTGAAGCCAATGTTATGGCTCTCCAATAGGTCGTGACCAAATTGGGGGAATTGGACTAGTATGTAGAAAATATTTTCAAATCTGTTCAGGGTTCAAATCCAACACATTGACAACTTGGACATGGAGTGTCAGCATCTCAAGTCCTTGGTTCTTCCTTAATGCTCTTAGACAAATTCTTACAATCAAGCTTAAGAAGTATCCCATCTTGGAGGTTCACATGAAGAACAAGGGGGACGCGATACAATACCAATGCATGTTAGAAGGAACTTATCCACCTCATGGTGGAGCACAGGAGGTTCCAGACAATGAATACGTTCATCCTTAAATGTTTTTCATAATAGTATTTTTATTGGATCAATTTGTAAAAACAATTTGGAGCCATATTTGTACTCTGTTGTTTTCTTTCACACAAGCCCTTATATAATATAAATTTCACTTCCATTTCTTTTTAAAATTGATGGCTTTATTATGCCGAAGGCATGTTTAGTGTTAGGTTTTGTAGAAAACATGTCAACTGGTTGACAGGTTTTCAAATACCACCTAACCAATACTACTTTTCAAATCAATGTATCCACTTGTCACATTTCGTTTAATTCCTTTGTGGTCAGTCATGTATTCAATCATACTTATCTAAAGAATTACTACAGCTGCCTCCTTTCATGCTTATCTAAACAAATACGCCTCGTTGATGCTCTTAATTCTTTCATACCTACAAGCATTGTGTTAACTTTCCTAACAGTCACATCGTATAATCTTCCCTCAGGCAATCCATATACCCTCTCACATTCATCCACGACTACACAACTCGCAATGAAGTGGAGAGAATGTGCCACCTCCCTGGCTCCCCTGAGGAATTCCTATTTGGGGACAAATATCACTTCCCTTGCATTATTGAAACATCCTACAGAGCCAAGCAGAGCAGCCTCTACAACCCTCATTTTCTTCCTTAACAACTCCCAAATCAAGCACATCGATTACCTCCAGCAAGCCCACGCTCACAGGCTCCAGATCGTCTTCTTACCCGATTGGAAACCGCTATTGGACTACCTGCAGGGAAAAATCAATTCCATTGATGCCATACAATCCGTTCTGAAGCCTGTCATTGAGGAATACAATTACCAAAAAGATGGGTTGAAGGGAAATTGCAGGCTATCCTCAGCATTAAATACTGACATTAAATGTAACAACAAGAGGGTGTGCCTATAATTTTTTATCCCAATTCCTTCCAGGCCCTCTTGAATATGTACAATGTGAAGGAATTTTTGGAGGATAGGGTTTACTATGCCCCTGATATCAAGGTCAAGGAGATGCCCAAGAAACCTGAGTGTATTACTTTATAGAGGAAGAGTGGCCATCACAGGGAGGGGTTTACCTTTGAGTCCAGGGATAAGCCATTTGTGTTGTCACCCAATGAATGGAGTTGTGTCATGGTGGTGTTCGTGCTTGGGAAGGAATGGTAGTTCAAGGACAGGCCTTTCAAGGACTGTGTTGATATATTCAATCAAAGTAAGTTTTTCTTTTCTTTTTAATTTTCATGTGCATCTTTCCAACCCCACAAGCGTCGTGGTTGAATTCTCAGACTTAATGCCTTTTTACATGAAGTAAGGTTATTGAGATTTAGTTTAGTAAGGATTTAGTTTTCAATCGTAATGACATGTCGATGGTGTCTCAATATCTAATGGATGGTGTTGGTGTTTATAGTCCTGGGGTTTTACATTCGCTTTGAATATGATAGCGTGGAGTCTGCTAGATCTGTGAGGTAGTGGAATGTGAAGATAATTTCGGTATGATATTTAGACTTCTCTGTCATTGTTTAAACTATTGTCAAGTTTCCAAATCCCTAGAACTCTCTGCAGAACTCCATGGCGAGGTCCTTGGCAATGGCGGCCAGTCTCAATTGATCTCTCATCAATTCTCATTTGATCATTCTCTATTGGTAAACCACTAACCCTACCAAAACATAAGATAATATCGACTTACTTATATACCGACTTTGTCATTCAATCATTCTCAATTGGTAAACCACTAACCCTACCAAATCACTAACTTCGTAGACATCTATCGACCGAAATATCACTAAAAGATTTATATAACTCTAAAAGAGGTTAAAGTTTAACCCTTTTTATTGGCTCATAAAATTTTAATTTCAACCGTAAGTTAGAGTTTTATGAGATTGGAATTTTTTATGGAAGTAAATATTGTAAAATTTGGAAGTTAACATTTTTTTTAGACCTGGGATTTTTTATGGAAGTATCTCTAGTGATTATTTGAGTGGGATGGTTGAATGGAATGAAATAGTAGGATTTGAAGGAAAAAATAATAGAGTCGATTGAACTATGGTGGCCCCGGTTGGTAGTTGGTGATATTGGTCAAACACTAACTCGATACAACCATAATTTTTAGTTCCTAGATGGGTGAAATGTGAAATGTATGTAGTTTTCGAGAATAGTTGTATATAATAGTTGATGTACTACTTCTGGAGCTATAATCTCTTCACATGTATTCTTCTCCAGGTGTTTTCATGTTGTGAACACAACTTCTACATGGGGACTTTGCTCTCCAACCTGGCAATAACACAAAGAAAATAGTTTTTCGGACCAAGCCTGTAATGAAGATGGTATGTGCAATTGTACATCTCCATATCATTCAAACAATGGGTTTTGCGATTGCCCAGCGTGGTGTAAATGTTTTTGTAGTAGATTTGGTCTCCACAAAGGATATATATTGTTCCCTCTTGTTTCTCATGCCCAAAAACATTCACTTGTTTCCACTGTCCATACTTCTGAGACTTCCAAACCTGTAACATGCAGAGTTGTTATTTTTAAAAAACTCCGAAATGGAAGAAACCAACTTCCAAAAATGAATCCAAAAATAAGAACTTCCCTACTACATGTGTCTTTAGTTTCTTCTAGGGAATACTGATCAACCTTGTGGCTGCCTCTTGGAGCTCTGTCACTTCCAATTATGATTTCTATCACTTGCCACTATCTTCTCTTGGAGCTCTCTCACTTCCAATTATGATTTATATCACTTGGTACTATCTCCCTATGTTTTATTGAATTATGATAATTAATGATGTCATTTTTAAATATATTCATATTCACTATAATGAAGGGAAAAAAAAAAGTAATTAATATGTCAAATTTTTCCTTACCAGCTTGAGATGAAAAAGGGAGTTGCGGGTACATTATGTTTTTTTTAATTTATGAATGTGCATATTGTAATGGTAGTTTTTCATATAAATGGGTGTGGAGGCTTAAGCTCCCCGACCTTCATACCATTCTATTTTGTCATATTTACTCTATTTTTTCATCTTTACTTTTTTTTAATCATGTCTGCTTCCATGCTTTACCGCATCTAGCTTAATAAGTACAAAATTACAAAGCATTAAATGCTTTACATACTTGGTGTTAGATCAACCTCACTAACCCATCTCAATGTTATCTCAATCTAGATATGCTCATGGAGTTTTATGCCCAATAAGACTTCAACATCCATCTCCTGATTACGTTCACTTTCAGGGCTCTCACATGTATGATAAATTGTAGCATTTTTTATTCTTTTTAATATGAGAAATAAATTTGTTGGAATGCAATTTAGTGTTGTTATGAAAAAAAAATCATAGATGAGATCTCTTTTACCATATTATTTTTCATTCAGTTTTATGCAGAGGCTCTCCTATGGTCAGAATATGATTATTATTTTCTTAGGTATAATTGATTGGTCCCTGATCTCCATATGGGCACATTGTCCAAACATTTGGATTCATAGCTTGGTCCTAGGAGGGCTCTGATCTCAAAATATATTGGTGCTATCAGAATAAGGCTCTGTGTGGATGGATGAATCCCATGCGTTTTTTATGGGTCCAGTGGAATTGGGCCCATTGTGGACAAATGGAGTTTGGGTTCTATGAAAGCTCCTATTGTCCATATGGGGACATTCTCCAGTCAGTTGGGTTCATAGATGGGTTCTAGGAGGGCCCTGATATCAAAGCTTAAGTACTGGTGCGGTCAGAATGGGGCTCTGTGAGGATGGATGAATCTCGTGGGACCTGGGGTATCAGGTCCCAATAGCATTATTATGGCCTCCCAAGGTCTTGGTTCCCAAAAGGATTTGATGGCCTCCCAAATTCATTTCATCTATTTCTAAATCAGAATAGTGTACTCTATTTTAATTTAATTAGGTATATTGGCATTATATTCATGAATCTTTAGATGAGATTTAAGCTTGTCTGTACCATTCTAGGAGGATATCATGTGAGAATCATGCTTCTATTTTAATTTATTCATTCATGTTCTTATATCAGTATGTAAACGATGCTACCTTCAAGTAATAAACAGTTTCTTCCTTCCTCTTCTTGTTTATGTTCTTATATCAGTGCTACCCTTAAGTAATAGACAATTTCTTCCTTCCTGTTCTTATACCACTATGTCAACGACGCTACCCTCAATTAATAAACAAGAACCCGTTTACAGAGTTCCATTTCCAAAAATCCATGTTATCATTTATTCATTTGCTAATTTGTTTAATCTGGATGGACATTTGTTCTTTCTAGTGTCCTCGTGTTGAAGTTTTGCAAATATTCAACATTTTTATGTTCACAGATTATTTTTATGTTGACAGATTACTAATCTATGTGAGTGAATTCTAAGGATGCCAGAAAACTAAAACTAATCTGGATGAAAAGAATTTCTGGAAGTGAATTCTAAGTATGCCAGAAAACTAAAACTAATCTGGATGAAAAGAATTTCTAGAAGAGAACATTTCTCGTACTTGCTCTTGATTGGCCTGAAACTCTTCATAGACCCTGGACGGACTATTAAGCGATTGAGATACATTACATCCACTGAAGATAAATTAATGCTAATTTAGTATTAGAATCAGGAAATTATGTAGATTATGTACTTGTACTTGAGATGGTCTAAATTAAAAATGGTATATAAAATAAATTGGGGTTGTTTAAATGTTATACTATTTGTTATTTTTTACTGGAATTTGGGGATAAAAATTTGGGTGAAATTTTAATTTTCTTTTTGAACTCATAAATGGATTCAATCTTCTGAAAAATATTTGGGGCACTCAGATTATACATAGATTTCAGATTCAACAATTTCTCACCAGATTTCAATCAAATTTAAAGGGATAATATCACCTAAAAAAGAACCAAAACCTAGAACTTTTAATATTTAATGATTGAGTTTTAATTCATTGAAAAATTAATATATTAATTAAATTTGTAATGAATGTTGATGGATATGTTTTATTTGTGTTTGTGATTGTCATCTATTTCAATATTGATGTATAGGTCTTTTTGGCTTGTCATTGTTATTTATTTTATGTTTAAAATACACTTAAATTTTAAATATTTCATGATTGAGTTTAATTTATTGAAAAATTAATATAATATTTGAATTTGTAATGAATGTTGATGGATTGGTTTTATTTGTGCTTGTGATTGTCATTTATCTGATCAATACAATTATTATGTTATAATATTGAATTTTGAGTTAAAGTAAAATACTGGAAATCTTCATTTACCATTTGGGTAATAATTGTCATTGTACAATTTGTACTAATGAATCAATCAAGACAAGTGATTGGTCTATATAGAAACAACATGAGTGTTTCTTCTATGTATAGATTACTTAATATCAATGGCAGAGCATAGATGAATGAAACAAAAGTAGTTTGCAGAAAAGCAAACGATCCTTGATAGATAGGTTTTATTTCATTGAAAAATCAATATATTAATTAAACTTGTAATAAATGTTGATGGATAGGTTTTATTTGTTCTTGTGCTTGTCATCTCAGAAAATTTCCCAATATATTAATATATGTTGTTTTCAATATACAATCATAGCTTATTAATATAGTCATCTTCCAAAAATATCAACTGTGATCAACAAAAATATCACCAAGTCCAAAATAAAGTATAACAAAGAAGAATTATATATATATATAAATATATATATATATATATATAAATATAAATATATATATATATATATATATATATATATATATATATATATATATATATATATATATATATATATATATATAAAAGTTGATAATGAAGCATTAAAAATTGTAATAAATATATATATTATTTGTGCCAAAAATTGTTTTGTTGGTTACAATAACCCAATAACCCAAGCTTGAAGTTAATATTTGAACTTTTTTTTTGTGAATAAAAAAATGGATCCTTATATTAATTCCAGCTGAGAGCTTACAAAAAGACCGACATCATGTTTACTTACAAAGATGTCTGCAGCTTATCTGCTTACAAAAATGCCTGCAGCCTTTTTTCTTACAAAAGACCCCACAACCTATCTGCTGACAGAGATGCCCACATCATGTCTGCTTACCAAATTGCCTTAGATCAATGGGACTGGATCGATGATTCAGATCGCTTTGAGGACCAACAGTCCAAAGCCGTTCTCGCATTTTGCGATAACGCGTATCACAACTTCGCGACTTGGGCTGACAGCTTCCTTCATGCTTCGAACTCCCAATTGTCGAGTTCCCAAAATTTTCTCGCGTTCGATCTGTGGGACCATATCGACGGGTCAGATCTCCTCTAGAATCAACAATCCAGATCCGCTCTTTCCTATCATGATTTCGCGTTTTGCAGCTTCACGTCTTGGGGAGGAAGCTTCCTCCATGCTCTGAATTCCCGAAACCCGAGTTCCCGAAATTTTCTTGCATTAGATCAATGGGACTAGATCAACGGTTAAGATCTCCTCTAGCACCAACGGTCTAAATCTGCTCTTGCATTTCGTGATTTCGCATTTCGCGACTTCGTGACTTGGGCAGGCAGCTCCCTCCATGCTTCGAACTTCTGAAACCCGAGTTCCCAAAATTTTCTCACGTCAGATCAGTGGATCCAGATCAATGGTTAAGATCTCCTCTAGCACCAATGGTCCAGATCCACTCTTGCATTTCGTGTCTTCGCGACTTGGGCAGACAACTCCCTCCATGCTCCGAACTCCCGAGACCCGAGTTCCCGAAATTTTCTCGCGTCAGACCAATGGGGCCAGATCGATGGTCCAGATCGCCTCGAGCATCGACGGTCCAGATTCTCTCTTGCTTTTCGTAGCTTTGCGAATTTGGGAAACAGTAACCTCCATGCTCCTGAGAGGTTCCAAAATCAACTGCCAACTAATGTTCTTCTGCACTCGCTCCCAAGATTCTAATCATTGCTGACATGGAAGAGAATCTAAGTAGACAAAGGTGGCACCCTGTCCAGTTGTGCAAGATCCTCACATTAGAGCCAGAGGGGTGAGCTTTGGGACTGCCTGGAATCATGGAGAATGATATGCTGCATAGAGTCAACCCCTGCATTGGCCAGTATGTCTGCAACTTTGTTTGCACTTCGCCGAATGTGTGAAGGGGTTAGAGTTAGAGAGGGTCTGAGAAGAGCCTGGAAGTTGTAGAGAGGGCCAAGGAGGCACCAATTGGGTGTGATTTTCCCTGGATCTCTGCCATTCAAGATTTTTGTTGCCCAGTCTATTATGATTTTGTAGTCTCCTTCAATGATTAGACAGGTGAGGTTTTGATCTAGTGCCATTTGCACTCCTTTTATAAGACCCCAAAGCTCTACTGAATTGTTGGTGTCACATCCGACATTTTCAGCGATGAGGCTTTGAATTTGGCCTAATTTGTTTCTTATGACCGCACCATAGCCCGATTTTCCTGGATTGCCTTTTGATGTGCCATCAAAGTTGACCTTATGGAAGACTTGCGGGGGATGGAGCCACTTAGCATGACTGAGGTCTTTTGGAAAAAGGGGAAGCTGAGGAGGGATGGAGTGTGCAAATGAGAATCCCCGGGAGTTGAGGAGCGAGAGCTCACCTGGGTCAGTTGGGAAGTCTTCCTTGGTCCAAGATCAGCTGAAGAGTTTCCTGGAGATGCAAGAGGATTGTGTTCCAGAGGAGGGTGGGAGGTGATGACTGGGAGTGAAAGATTCTTATGTTTCTCTCTTTCCATAGTTGCCAAACTATGAATCCTAGTAAGAGTTGTCAGGTTCTATTCAGGATAGGACTTTTGAAGGAGCCAGAGCCCCAGTCCCTAATGGTGCTTATGATGTTTTTTTTAACTCGTTTGGTTCTTCTGATGAACTGAGTGGCCTGGTTCCAGATTTTCTCACTGAGTGGACAGGTATTTAGGAGGTGCTCCATGGTTTCTGCTTGGAGATGGTAGAGATGGCATATTGAGGGGCCGATGAAACCTCGTTTTTGAAGATTGTCCCAGGTTAAGATCTCGTTCTGAAGTAGAAGCCAGAGGAAAGTAGATATTTTGGGCTATAGTTTTGATTTCCATATTGTTGTCTAGATGTTGTCTTTCTAAAGGTTATGGAATTTCTCCTAAAGAGTGTATCCCTCCTTGAGAGTGAAGCTTCCATGAGCTATGTATCCCCATCTGAGAATGTCTTGGTCTGTGCTTTTCTGGATTCGCCTTTGGGTTGTGGCTTGTTTCCAGTGTTGCAGGTCATAGTCCATTGCCACTTGGAGTTCCTGATGAGTGGATTTCTAGCTTCGCTAGGGAGAGCTGTTGGGGGTGTCTGTCCACAGGTCTACCACTTTAAGTGGCCAGATCTTGAATGTGGATTTTGTAGGATTGTAGATTTTCTTCTTGTTGTGGGGGTGGCATTTGTTGCCGGGAATCCTTCCAGAATAGGGCATTCTAGCCATTGCGAACTTCCTAGAAAGCATGTTCGTGTATGAGTGGTCGGTTTTTCTAGGCCACATTCCAGATGTTGGAGCCTTGGATTTTCTCCTGCATTCTTATTATTTGATTTTGATGCGTGTTTGGGGCATATTTGCATTACCAGAGTTTTGCCCAGATCTTTGCTGGTGTTTTGATCCATCTCCACCAGATTCTTGCTCCCATGGTGTTGTTTAATTTTCCAGGGTCCCAAAGGCCCAGACCACCTAAAGATTTGGGCCTGCAGACCTTGTCCCACCTGACAAGGGCCCATTTTTTGTTCGGGTTGTGTCCATGCCATAGAAATTTTCTTTGCAAATTCCTTATTTTCTTTATGACAGAATGGGGGGTAGCTAGGGCAAAGAAAAGGTAAGTTAGGATGGCTTGGAGGAATGACTTTAAAAGAACCAATCTGGCTGGGAGGTTGAGGGAGCGGAAGGTCCAGTTGCTAAGGTGGCTAGTGATGGAGAGAAGGAGGGAGTCCCAGGAGATGTTTCGAGCTACTAAGTCAGAGAGAGGGAGTCCCAGGTAGCGAGAGGGCAGAGTGCAAACAGGGGTATTCAGCAGTTGAGAAAGATGTTGTTGGATTGCTTCAGGAGTATTGAAAAAGAAGAGCAGTGATTTGGCTAGATTAAAGGTGGTGTCGGAGGATTAGCTGAAAACTGAGAGGATGGAACTTAGTTTGATTGCTTCTTGTGCAGTGGGGATCTTCATTAGCAGTGTGTCATCGAAAAATTGGCTATGGGAGGCTGTCGGTTGTAACCCATGGAGAGGGAGGCCTTGGAGGGATCCATTTTGAATTGAGGCCTTGATATAGCATCCTAAACCTTCAGCCATTATGACAAAAAGGAAAGGGGAGAGAGGTTTGCCTTGCCTTATTCCTCTTGAGGGGGAGAAGGGTTGAGAGGGGACACCATTGACGAGGATTGAGAAAAAGTTTGAGGAAATGAGGTTCATTATCCAAGAGATCCAATCCTTGTTGAAACCAAAAGCTGATAGGAGAGCTTTCATGTATTTCCAGCTTAATTTGTCAAAAGATTTTGAAAGGTCAAGTTTTAGAAGCATACCTGGAGTGCGGGTGCTTTTGAGTGAGTGAATGATTTCATGGACAAGTATGAAACTATCCATGATTTTCCTTCCTTCGACATATCTTGATTGTTCCTTGGAGATGATGAAGGGGAGAATTGGTTTAAGTCTTAGAGCTATGACCTTGGAAATGATTTTGTAGATCACGTTGCAAAGAGATATGGGTCTGAAGTTCTTCAGATTAGTGACCCTTTCCTCTTTGGGAATTAGAGTGAGGAAAGTGGCATTTAGTGTTGGAAGAACTTTTCCTGAGCTGTGAGATTCCTCCACCATTTGCTACACTTGCTCCCTTAACATAGGCCAATAGGAGTGGAAGAAGTCTGTTGTGAAACCATTTAGACCTGGAACCTTGCCTGTGGGTAACTCCTGAATAGCCTGATCCACTTATGCTTGCGTTATTAGTGTCATGAGAGCCTCATTATGTTCCTGGGTGATTATTGTTGGGATATTTTGGGTCACCCACTCTATCGTTGAGGTGTGGTCCACATTGGGTTCTGAGAGGAGATCCTTGTAGAAATCTATCATCTAGTGTGTTATTTCTTGATGAGTTAACAAGGTGTTTCCTTGTGATTCATCCATCTTTGTGATGCGATGGATGAAGCGTCTTTGGATCATGGAACGATGGAAGAATTTGGTGTTTTTCTCTCCCTCGTTGAGTCATTGAACCCGTGATTTCTGTCTCCACGGGATTTCTTCCTGCTTGTATTTTTCTTCTATTTGCCTTTTGAGTTCATTCTCCTCCTGCTACTGGGTGATTGTATATCCTGCATGAATGATCTTCCCTTGAAGGTTCTCTAGTTTTTGTTCCATAGTTTTCCTTTCCTGGAAACTGTTCCCAAAGACCTCTTTGTTCCATTTGCGCACCTGTTGTTTGAGATATTTGAGTTTTTGCTAGAAGCAATACATTTTTGCGCCTTTTTGTATTTCCGCAGTGCTCCACCAGTGATGGGCTAGCTCCTAGAAATCTAGGTGGGAGAGCCAAAATTTCTCAAATCTGAAGGGTTGAAGCTTCGGGGTAGCAATAGTGTCAACCCAGAGCTGAACCGACCAGTGGTCCAAGCCTGCCATCAAGAGGATGTTGGAATCTACTAGGGGACCTTCTAGAAGGAGAGTTTCCAAGATTAGGAAGCGATCAAGCCTGCAAGCTATTTGTTGGTGACCTAATCTTTTGTTAGTCTAGGTGTAGGTGCCATTGCCATTCTCAATATCTACCAATATGAGGTTTTCTATGAGTTCTTGGAATTTTGCGTTGTCCTGCTCCGGGTGCTTTCCCCCCCTCATTTCTCCTCCAGTGTGAGAATCATGTTGAAGTCTCCCCCTATTATACATCGCTTGCCTTCTGCTAAAGAACCTAGGTAAGCCAGGTTCTGAAGAAAGAGGTCTTTGTCTTAGCTGTTATGTGGTCCATAGGCATTTGTGATCATTCCCTCCTTGTCCGAACCAATGGCTCTGTAGTGCGTTGTAATGGTGCATGGAGTGGAGAGGCCCTAGTCAAGGATGACTGTGGCGGGATTCCATAGGATGGCCAGGCCTCCTGAAGCCCCTTTTGAGTCTGTTTGATAGGATTCGCAGTTGCGCCAACATCTTTTGATGATATCTTCTGCAGTTTTCCCTGCACATTTTGTCTCTTGAATCAATAATATATCAGGGTCTTCCATTTTGATGCAGTTTCAAAGAATCCTTTGTTTGGATCTTCCATTTAGGCCTCTGATATTCCAGGTGAGGATATTCATAGTTAACAATTTGGTGGGTGGGAAAAGGAGCTCTCTAACAGCCTATGAATCTATCCCGAGTTGATCATATAATTTCCTGCCTCCTTTATTAGCTAATGAGCTGATTTTCTGCCCCTTTGCTTATTTTCTTTTGGTTGTTTTCTTGGATCTTGGTTTGGGTCCATGCTAATCCCCAGCCTAGATGTAGCTCTTGTTGATGAGTCCAAAAATACTTTGTGAACTTTCCTGAGTTGGTCTTCTGGTAAGGTTTGGAGATCCTTCTTGTTGAGTTCCTCTTCTGACTTGTTTAGGTCGATTTCTGCTAGGTCCTGCCCATCCATTTCCTTGACTGTGTCTTTCTCTCTTTTCGGTTCTTTCCCTGATACTGGGTGAGTCTATGGATGTGATTGGTTTGCTGGGATTTGATACTCTTGTGATGACTGATCTTCCTTGTGCTTGCTGAGATCTTTCCCTGTGGTCTTTTGGGGGTTTTCTACCTATTCTGCTACTGGGAGGCGGTTAAGGGCTTCAAATGAGTTATTATTTGGGTTCTTTTTTCCGTTGTTAGTTGTGGGCTTCTTCTGCACTTGTATCCTTCGATTTTGAACCTGGGTAAATCCTTCCTTTGGTTTCTCTTCAGCTTCCCTCTTGGAGGGGGCATTGAGAGGGCAGTCTCTGAAAAGGTGTCCATGTTCATGGCATTTTCGACATCTGAAAGAGATGTGTTCATAGTCTATGGTTTGGGCCCATTCCTCATCTTGGTATTCTAATGTAACTGTGTTTGGAAGAGCTTTAGAGATGTTCATATAGACACATATCCTTGCATAGAAGCTATATTTTCTCTGTTTGGTAGCTTCGGAAGATTTGACATATTTACCCAGGGTATTGCCTATGCCTAGTAAAATTTCCTCCAACCAGAACTCTTGGGGTAGGGAATAGAGGCGAATCCATACCAGTGCATATGAGAATTTTTCCTTTTCTGGGCAGAAGCGGTCTGTCTAGAAATGAAGATAGAGTCCGACCGAGTTGTAGAAGTGTGGTCCCCCTTCAAAGATCTTGTCCTTGTCATCTAGGTTGTAGAATATTATTGTAAAGAAACCTTTGGAGCTCATAGTCTCCCTTGGGGTTCCACCACGCCTTGATCCAGTGAGCTAGGTCCTTTTTTGAGGGCCAGAGACCTAGGAATTTTCCTATGAGGGCATGGTCTCGCATGAACTGTGTATGCTCCCCTATCTTGGTGGTTTTGATGACATACCTAAGCGCAACCGGGGCTTGGGGAATGCATTTTCCGCTTGGTATCCAAACCCGAGCTACTTTTGGATACGAGGACTCAACATCTGTGTTCAACTCTTTGCTTATATCCATCTCTTCCTGTAGATATTGGTCTCGAAGGTGCAATGGCGGCTCAAAGGATGGTCGGTGCACTTGCGAGTTCTCTGGATTGTTGACGGCGACGTTACGGTAGGAGGGGGCTTTTGCCCCCCTTCTAATCCCATACTTCTAAAGCGGTCAGAGCTGCAAGGCTAAGGCAATCAATGCGTACCAAGGGAGACAGAGAAGGTTTGGGCAGGCGGGAATCGAGAGCATGAAGAAACCCTCTTAAAATTGTAGTATGAATTCAAGACGACATCAATATTGACCCTGAACGAGTAAAGGCAATTTCACATCTTCCACTCCCTCACAATAAAAAGGCTATGCAATATTTCTTTGGGAAGATCAATTTTGTAAGGAAGTCAATATTTGAACTTAGTTGCACTTGAACACGGTATTTTACTTACAATAATAATTATAGCAAAACTATAACATTGTATATATATATGAAATTTGTTTTCTTATAATTTTACTTTTCAATTTTACTTTATTTTTAATATTTTAATTTATAAATAAAAAATTTAATATATATTATCTATGTAAAACTTCTTTAACTACAATATCAAGAATATATTAAGATTTATTTTTGTAAATTTATTGGTTATAAATAACATTCATTAATTTATATCCAAGTGAAATGATTTATTTTGAATGAGATGATCAATTTTGAGGAATCAAATTATTGTGATACACATATCTATATGCATATACTTGTTTTTTAATTTTTATCTTAATAAGATTATTTTATAAATAAACCTTTACATTATATGTGTATTATGTGTTTATACATTTTTTTTATATTAATAATATTGTGTTTTTTTGTGTTTATAAATGTTTTTTATATAAATAATATTATTTCATAAATAAATTATACAAGTGTTTTGTGTTTTTATTAAATAAGATGATGTTCTTATATTATTATTTAAAAGTTATTTTTATACTATACCTTTTGCATAATAATAATAATTAAAATCTCAATACGAATCTATTACAACATATGAAGAAATGTGATTTATACTTTCGTAGATTTTACCAGTTAAATTGCTGGATAGAGGGGGGTCCCTTGTCCCACAAACAAGGGGATCTCATACACCAATTTGATGTGTTAGCTTGGCCATGACCTTAAAAATAGATTATTATTATTATTATGAAGAAATGTAATTTAAAACTTCAACATGAATCTATTACAACCAATGGACAAATAAAGGAATGTGATTTGGTCATTCTTTTGTAACTCTTGTTAGTCTTTATTTATAGCTGCTTATTGTACCAATGAGTTTTATGGCATTTCTAGCTTACACTTTAGCCACATTTTCAAGATTTTGTAATAAATTTAATTATTAGATAAGATTATTTAGTGAAGATGCATTTTGTGCATCTTTGAGATATTAATTTCTTTTATTTCATATTTGGACGTTATTGAATCAATTTCTTGGTTGCACATAACATGTTTGTGATTATTCGTCTCATTGATTGGTAATATATGAATATAAATGTATTTAGGTTCTTTAGTTTTGAATGGAGATGGTGGTGAGTAAAATGGGTGATAGGTATTTGGAAAGAATGTATGTCATCTCCAAGTTTTTAGTGGTCTCATTGATTGGTAATATATGAATATAAATGTATTTAGGTTTGTTAGTTTTGAATGGAGGTGGTGGTGAGTAAAATGGGTGATAGGTATTTGAAAAGAATGTATGTACTCTCCAAGCTTTTAGTGGTCTCATTGATTGGTAATATATGAATATAAATGTATTTAGGTTCGTTAGTTTTGAATGAAGGTGGTGGTGAGTAAAATGGGTGATAGGTATTTGAAAAGAATGTATGTCCTCTCCAAGCATTTAGTGGAAAACATGAGTGTAATTTTAGTTCTCCATTTTCATATATAACAATTTAAAATATAAATGTTTTATATTAAATCTATATATTATAGTATAATAATAAAAATAATAATTATTTAATATAAAACATTGAAATTAAAAAATATTCCAGTTAAAATAGATAAATTATTCAAATTTTTTTGGGGGATGTAGTTGATTTTTTACCATCAAGGTAAAATATTCAATTTTACTCTTTATATTACTCAAAAAGACTTAGTCTAAATGTTCTAAATTTTGGCTCTTTTCCAAGATATTTTTCATTTTCTACATATTTGAATGGTTAAGTGTGGATAATATCCAGTATTTTTCAACATGTTAGAATCCATTTATGCATTCAAAAATGCAATTTAAACAAGAGAAAATTGTGAATTCCCCAAATTTATATTGTCATTTCCTGAAAAATAGCAAAATGTAAAATGTTGAAAATTTATCACCTTTACCTATTAAATGGTTTCATGAAATTAATAATCAACAAACATAATAATTAATAATCCTTCTTATAGATTTATCGAATTTAACCAATAGACTCTTTGCCACCCATAATACATTTTATGAGATTTTGAACTTGTGACCTCTTAGGAGAAAACACATCTTCTTAACCAATAGGATCTCTATATATATATGAAAAAAACACTCTCCCCATCAAAATATCAATGTGGAAGAGAAGAAATACAATGTAATCACCCAAATGAAAGGAGATTGTTCGATAGGGTTTATTTCAAAACTTTCCTCAAATTATTTCAAAACTTTCCTCAAATTACTTCGACATTATTAATTAATTTGAAAACTTTCATCAAATTACTTGGACATTACCATTCACCCAGTTTAGAAGGTGTACTAGTATTTAATGTTCATTGTTTTTCCTTTCTTTATTTTGCTTTTCTTATGATATCAACTCCCCAATAATGATTGTCATTGTCATGATAATGATGTTGAGAAGCGGGTAATGGTTGTCATTGTCATGATACGATGAGGAGGACTCTCGCGACAGTTGTCCATCACCATCACTCACAAAACGCAAAAATGGCTTTTCCTTCTATTTTCAATTTTTTTTTAAAAAGCATCCATTTCCTCCATGCTACCTGCCAACGGTCATTTATTCGCAGCTCCATCCATATAAGGAAGCTGTTGCTGCCGGCTTCTATCGTTCCATCTTCTTGATTTTTTATTTTGTTCAGACCGACCTTGGATCAATTTTTTGATTTTTTATTTTGTTCAGATTGTTCTTGGATCGATTTCTTTTCTCTGGCATGAATATTTTGTTCAGAGTGATTTTGTATCGATTTCTTTTCTGGCATGCCATTTTCCTTAATTTCATGCTCTATTTGATCTGTTTTTATATTAATCTGTTATTTTCATGTTTCTTCCTTGTATAGATTTCTTCCTTTTGCGTGGTTAACCATGCTTGGACTGTACATTTCTGTGTTTTTTTTGGCTGCACCTATTTTTGTTTTCCAGTGTTTATTTTTTTGAGTTCTTATCCATAATCATCGCATCGCTAGACAAAAACCTATGGCAGCTTGGAGTGGAAAAAAACCTATGGCAGCTTGGAGTGGATTAAAATGAGGAGGTTATGGAAATTGGAGCTCGACCGGTCTTTGACCTAATCAAAATTTTATCCAGGTAATATTCTCCTTTCTCTTTTTCCGAAGGAAAAAATAGTTTCATTTTGATATCTCTGTTGAAATGTCTTATAATATTGATTGATTTTACAGGCAACCATGTTTTTTTAAACCTAGGTCAACACATTTCATGTTTATCTTTCAAGATTAGGTGGAGATCGTTTAGAATCCAAATATCTTTCAAGATTAGGTGGAGCTAGTTTAAAATCCAAATATCCGTGACTTCTAGTCTGTGGAGCTAGTTTAAAATCCAAAAATCCAAATATTGCTACTCTGTGGCTTCCGTTTAATTTTTTTTTAAATGATGCATATGGGAGCGTTTATTTAAGTTTTGGAAATTTTGTTTTATTAGGTTGAGTATTTCTCACGACATCAAATTTATGCGTTTATTTAAGTTTTTGGCAATCTTGTTTTATTAGGTTGAGTATTTCTCACAACATCAAATTTATTACTGGGTTGAATTTGTGCAATTTATGGTTAAGTTTTTGGCAATCTCGTTTTATTAGGTTGAATATTTTTCAGGACATCAAATTTATTTCTGGGTACAATCTTAAACTAACCGCCTCAATAACCAAGGTCAAGTTCTTAAACTTACCTTTAAAATCTTGGAGATGACGGTAAATTTCATGCTAATTAGAATAATCGATAACTGAATATTTAGAAGAGCCACTTTTACAATTATGCTTACCAGAGTTATTAACTTCTCCAAAATAAATTAACCTCCAGTTACACACAATCCATATAATTATGTAATGCATTTTGTTTACTATTCAAGATTTCAGTATAATTGCTATCAAATAAAATAAACAATCACAAACTCGAGATGAGTGTTGAGATTAATCTAACCCCTTCACCTGTGTACACGCTTTACCTGCCCATTTTTATTGATAAATTTCCACTGGTGATCTAAAGATCTATCATTAATATTAAGTACTATGGAAATAGATTATGCTTAGTGTGCTTATCATTGCAAGTTTCTGCATCGTCAATTGTCTGATCTACTGCTGCAAAAACTTCAATTTATAGCCTGGAAACTTCAATTTACTGTGAAATGCGTGAAATGCTAACCTAATAACAATATACAACTCATTCATTCATATTACAAAACAAAATGGAAACTAAATAAGTTTCTAATGTATTTTATGAGAAACCATTTACTAAGACTTTTCTCTTAAATAGTTGTTTGTGGAATTTGGATCGATGATTTTATTTTAACATGCTTAGATGTTTGTGTGCCAGGCAGTTTACTTTTGTGCAAGATGTGATGCAATGGATAAAAAGGACATGTCGTTGTTGCAGGAAGGTGCGGTACATGTCTTCCACTTCCCCTCTGTATATTTAAAATAAAATAAAAAAGTTACAATTCTGATTTTGTATTTTAAAGCTACAAACCTGTTTACTATTCTATTTTGGTTGAAGAAAATGACACGTGTTCAATGTTTACTATTCTATTCTGATTAAAGAAAATGACAATTCTTCACTATGATGCTCATTACATTAAATTGATGCTATTAAATATGATGCTCCATACATTTAATCAATTTTATTTTTATTATATATGATTTTCCATTACACCCAAAAATAGTTGAACATGATTATTGTAGTTTTTAAGTTTATGTGGTGAGGAGTTTCACATATGTTTTTCGGATAATCCAGTCGTCGACATCATCAGGACTAATCGTCGAGATAGAGCTAGCTGATCGTCATCAATTAATACTATAATGCAGGACAATTAAAAGTTATTTAATTGAGTCGGCTGTCTTAAGTTTCCAGTTTTATTCAATTTTAAATTTCCATTCCTACTAACAGATTTAAATCTTTTAAAATGATGTCTATTTATTTTCTTTTTAACTAAAATGTAGAAAATTATTTTATTTATTATACAAAATCATATAGTTTAAATATGAAAAACTATCTCATTCTATTTTATTGCACAAAACCATATAATTTTAATAATTTTTTATTCTAATTTTTAATATTTTTAATTTTAATAATTTTTTATTTTAATTTTAATTATAATTTTTAAAATTTAAATGAAGTAAAATGAAAATTTATATTTAAAATTTAAATGAAATCTATTTTTATTATTATTAAAAATATAATAAAAATATTTTTATGCTCAAGATATTTTTAGAGATAAGTTTTATCCAAAACCTGTCAATATAGCAAAACCCATCAACCAAACCACTTTGCTTACCAAACCACCTTGCTTTTCATGTTGACTTGCCAACTTGCAGTCAATCGACTTACTTGAGCCGTTTCCGGCTAGGTCTCACTGCTCTTTGCCCATCGACTTCGTTGAACCGTTAAAGGGCTCCTCTCCTATGCATGGAGATACAGGCTGCTCGCTATGAGTTATGCGTGGCAGGCTGCTGTCGGTTATTCCGTCGGGCTCGACCTCGGCCGGCGACCACTGAATGATCATTTTCCCGGCTGATTTTGGCGGTGACGTGGGAACCAAGCAACTCCCACAATAATGATATGATGTAGTGTGAAGTGACAATGAGTGTCGGAAGGGTTTTCAAACTCCGCCTTAATTTGGTTGAAGCTTTTTTCAATGACATGGTAAAGTTTTGTATTATCTTATTTAAAATGAGATAAAGTATATATTATTTCATTTTATTAGGTAGTTTTATGAATTTAATTAATTAAAAAAAAATTAATATTTTGTGATATACAACTTTTTATGTGTAACCGAAAATTTAATATACAATTTTTTTTTTAAAAGATGCTAATAATTTCAAATTTCAAATGACGATTACACCACATATCTAATAATTTAAATATTTAGTAATTAATTATATTACACTTAATTTAATATTTTAAAAAAATACACAACTTAATTTAATGTTTTAAAAAATTGCTTATATTCTATTCTATTTAATTTAATGTTTTTAATAGTTTTAAAAATAAATTATTTATTAATTTAAATATTCAATAATTATTTATATTACATTTAATTTAATGTTTTCAATAATTTTAAGAATAATAGTTTTAAAAATAAAATATTTACTAATTTAAATATTTAATAATTATATATATTACATTTAATTTAATGTTTTCAATAATTTTAAGAAAAAAATTACATATATATATTTAATGGTTTTAAAAAAAAAATACATTATATTATATATAAAAAAAATTATGTTCCTAATTATTTTGAATTGAATTAAAAATATATAATTAAATCATTAATAATAATTTAAAATTAAAATTAAGTATATCAATTTTCCTATAAAATAAAATAAAAACATAATAGAGTCACCAAAACACTACAGTTATATACTTTATTAATAACAATTTTTTTCATGATGAAGTTTATGAAAATATTTTTAATGGTAGATAGAACAATGTTATTTAAGCATAGTTATATTACATGTACATAATGGTGGCCTCCTTGAGTCTCTTCATATTAAGAGAATTTTAACCAAAACAATTTTAAACTCTTACTTAAATTTTAAAGTGGAGTTACTAGAATTTACAAATACTAAAATTGTTATCATTGGACAAAGTAAAATTTTTATGGTTGGATGAAGGACGAGGTTGGAAACTAAGTTGGAAATTTTACTTATCTCAAAGATGGAAGTGAATTTTTCAATTAGGTATGATTCATCAAAGTTAGGTCAAGGGTTTAGTTGTACAAGGATAAGATGCAACATGTTTAATGTTCCTGATTATATACTTTCTCTAAACAATTATTATGTTACACCACATATCTAATAATTTAAATATTCAGTAATTACTTATATTACATTTAATTTAATGTTTTAAAAAATTACACGACTTAATTTAATGCTTTAAAAAATTACTTATATTCCATTTAGTTTAATGTTTTTGATAGTTTTAAAAATAAAATATCTAATAATTTAAATATTCAATAATTAATTATATTACATTTAATTTAATACTTTTAGTTTAATGTTTTCAATAATTTTCTAGAAAAAAATTATATATATATATATATATATATATATATATATATATATATATAAAAAAATATGTTACTAATTATTTTGAATTGAAATTAAAAATATATATAATTAAATCATTATTAATAATTTAAAATTAAAATTAAATATATCAATTTTCCTATAAAATAAAGATATTTAATGTTTTAAAAAATTACACGATTTAATTTAATGCTTTAAAAAATTACTTATATTTCATTTAGTTTAATGTTTTTAATAGTTTTAAAAATAAAATATCTAATAATTTAAATATTCAATAATTAATTATATTACATTTAATTTAATATTTTTAGTTTAATGTTTTCAATAATTTTAAGAAAAAAATTATATATATAATAGTTTTTTCAAAAAATACATTATATCATATATAAAAAAATATGTTACTAATTATTTTGAATTGGAATTAAAAATATATATAATTAAATCATTATTAATAATTTAAAATTAAAATTAAGTATATCAGTTTTCCTATAAAATAAAGATAAAAACATAATAGAGTCACCAAAACACTACAGTTATATACTTTATTAATGACAATTTTTTTCATAGTGAAATTTATGAAAATATTTTTAATGGTAGATAGAACAATGTTGTTTGAGCATAGTTATATTACATGTACATAATGGTGTCCTCCATATTAAGATAATTTCAACCAAAACAATTTTAAACTCTTACTTAAATTTCAAAGTGGAGTTACTAGAATTTATAGATACTAAAATTGTTATAGTTGGACGAAGTAAAATTTTTATGGCTCGATGAAGGATGAGGTTGGAAATTTTGCTTATCTCAAAGATGGAAGTGAATTTTTCAACTGAGTATGATTCATCAAAGTTAGGTCAAGGGTTTAGTTATACACGAATAAATTAGGTGGTTTTACAATAAAAATTCAGTGATTTTGCAGTATCCAGATATATGTGGTTCAATCTCTTGGATGAGATATTATAACATAGTTTATACAAACTCTTTTTTAAAATACATAAAAGAAATTTGGCATCTTACGTATAAGGTGATGAAAAACAAATCCACTTCAAAAATAATATTTTTGAAATAGATTTATCCATGTTACTTTCAAACAATACAAATGGATAGATATGATATAATGGCATCTTTGAAATCAATTAAGACATCTTTGAAATCAATTTAGTATATGTAGTTTTGGAATATGGTAAAGAAATGACCATTTGTTTGTAAATATCTCAAGTACACAATAAAAACACATTTGTAAATATCCTTATGCAGAATGAAATATTTTTTTCATTAAAGTAATGGATCTAATAAATAGTTTGTTTCATTAATGTAATGGGTCAAAATCAAAGATAAATTATACATTGTTTGGATTCAAAGACTTTTGCATTACATATAAATACATCATTATTACTTAAATGTTAATAAAATTTGCTTCTTTTAAGAAAGGTTGAGTAAAATGCATAGCTTCACCAATAATGTGGATGATCTATCCATAACCAATTAGTATACTAAATAATGTTTAGAAACATAACAACTTCATAAAAAAACATGGATGTCTTTTAAAAATAATTAAGTTAATTCTAATAAATAGAAACATGTATCTAGAGACATGTAAGGAGGGAAGATAGATGGTGCTTTAGGGGATTTATGTAAGGTATTTGCTTATGGATGGTAGTGGGCACACATAGTAGTGAATTGTTCATTGTTGCCTTTATACAAGATGAGAGGCCTTAGGACTATGGACCAAGCATCATCAAAATAGTGAACAACTTCAAATACAATCATTTTAATTGCAATATCTTTATAATCCCAATTAACAATATTAATATAAAAACTCCCTGGAAGTTCAAATAAAATCATTTTATTTGCAATATCTTTATAATCTCAATTAAAACATAAATATAAAACCTCTCTAAAATTACTTCGGCATTCTCATTCGTCGCTTAAGAAGTATGCTAGTATATTTTAATAAATAGTAAAAAAAAATCTCCCACATTCTAATTCAAACCTCAAATTATAACTTATTTAATTGAATAATTTTTTTTATTTTAATCCATATGCAACATAAATCAACGAAAAGACTAATAAACGGGGTTTATCATTTCTCAAATTATAACTTATTTAATTGAATAAAAAATATTATTTTAATCCATATGCACATATACAAATCAGCGTAAAGACTAATAAACGAGGTTTATCATTTCCCCGTTAGTGCAGCTTTTCCTTTTCCGTTGCAGTAACTTTCAGTGTGTTAGAAATGAGTCCAAAAGAAAGAAAGGTACCGATTTAATTCGATTTCCCTGATAAAGGGCACCCGCTTAACGTCAGACAACTGGTTGAAGGATTCTCGGCGAATATTTTAGATTTATCCAGCGTCCTTATCCACCCACAAACATGTGATTCTTTCAGCGCCTTATTTTCGGTGCACGCGACTGTGGACCTCTCATCACCTGTGAGCATCTGGATCGGGGTTTAATAAGGAGATTAACCCAACAGGTTTGAGATCTGGTGAGGGTTTAATAAGGATGTAAACCTAACACATTTGAATACAGATGTTCAGTCAAACTTCGGGCTATAGGAGCCTGCAGCGCAATATGGATTGAGTGGAGGAATATGAAGCATGAAAGACCATTGTATGGTAGATCTTGCATTTTGAAATGGGTGTATTTAAGGAAATTTGGCAGAGAGATCAATTTCTGACTGTGAAGTTGCTCGACTGTCTGGGATGACTCGAGATAATTGAAGCAGTAACAGATTCCGATAGTATTATATACGCAGCAATAACCTACATACGCAATCTCTTGGTGCTTATTCGCAATCATGGCTGTGGATCGGATGCCTGGAACACTAAAACGAAGAGATCACGGCCATGATTGCTAATGAACTACATGGTTGAGTCTGGATGAGGCTGGGAGCAGGAAATAGTTGGAATCAACTATGTACTAACTGCCTGTTTCAGAGTGGATGGCCTGTAAAGCGCTCTGGTAGCAAGAAGGACAATAGGAGATTATCTGGTGGACAGTAGAGGTACTGCGTTTGCTAACCAGGGCAACAAGAGATTATGTTGTGGACAATAAAGAAAGGTTTTAAGGGAATATGCTGTGGACAGCCATGAAGTCTCTTTGCTCTAGAAGGGCGATAAGAGATTATATTGTGGACAGTAGAAGAATTGGGTTTAAATCTGATCAATGATAAAACCTGGAACAACCATGTTTGTGCATTGTGATTTTGGGTTTTGGCTATTTGCAAGGTTAATGGCTTGGGTGAAGGGGAGATTTGGCAATTATCTTACTGCGGGGATTGTTTTCGGGAAGAACTTCTTAAATGAAGTTTCAACGATTGTATGACTCGATTAAAATAATGGGCAAAGTTAAGTGAAACTATGTCCAGACAGGCCAGAATTATGGTGCGATCTTCTGCATACCCAATTGTATATTGCCTGGAGTTTGTGCGTTAGTGACCTGTAGCCATGGATTAGTCCATTTTATGTAATATAATATCTCTTTTTGTTAAATCAAGTTGTGTAAAATGGGTTATTTTTTCTTTTAATGTATTTACATTTTCTCAGAACTTCTATCCAAAATCGTCTCTTAGGTATACTGGTAAATTTACCTTGTTGGTGTTTCAGTGAATGTATGACTCAATTAAAATAATGGGCACAAAATTAAGTGAAACTATGTCCAGACAGATCTTCAGCATATTTCAATGAAATTTCAATGATTGTATGACTCAGTTAAAATAATGGGCAAAGTGATCTTCTGCATACCCAATTGTATATTGGCTGGAGTTTGTGCGGTAGTGACTTGTAGCCATGGATTAGTCCATTTTATGTAATATAATATCTCTTTTTGTTAAATCAAGTTGCTTAGAATGGGTTATTTTTTATTTGAATATATTTACATTTTCTCAAAACTTCTATCCAAAATCGCCTCTTAGGTATACTTGTCAATTTACCTTGTTGGTGTTTCAGTGAATGTATAACTCAATTAAAATAATGGGCACAAAATTAAGTGAAACTATATCCAGACAGGCCAGAATTCTGGTCTGATCTTCTCCATATTTCAACGAAATTTCAATGATTGTATGACTCAGTTAAAATAATGGGCAAAGTTAAGTGAAACTATGTCCAGACAGGCCCAGAATTCTGGTGCGATCTTCTGCATACCCAATTGTATATTGGCTGGAGTTTGTGCGTTAGTGACCTGTAGCCATGGATTAGTCCATTTTATGTATTATAATATCTCTTTTTGTTAAATCAAGTTGCGTAAAATGGGTTATTTTTTCTTTGAATGTATTTACATTTTCTCAAAACTTCTATCCAAAATCGCCTCTTAGGTATACTGGTCAATTTACCTTGTTGGTGTTTCGGTGAATGTATGAATCAATTAAAATAATGGGAACAAAATTAAGTGAAACTATGTCCAGACAGGCCAGAATTCTGGTCTGATCTTCTGCATACTTCAATGAAATTTCAATGATTGTATGACTCAATTAAAATAATGGGCAGAGTTAAGTGAAACTATGTCCAGAGAGGCCAGAATTCTGGTGTGATCTTCTGCATACCCAATTTGTGTATTGGCTGGAGTTTGTGCTTTAGTGACCTCTAGCCATGGATTAGTTCATTTTATGTAATATAATATCTCTTTTTGTTCAATAGAGTTGCGTAAAATGGTTTTTTTTTTAAATGGATTCTACTTACATTTTTACAAAACTTCTATCCAAAATCACCTCTTAGTTATACATGTCAATTTACCTTGTTGGTGTTTCAATTGAGCTATGCTTATAAAACCAACAACAGCAAATATAATGGACAGGGAATTTACAGATCAATTGCAAATCGACAGCAAGTAACCCCCTTCGATTCTCAGCGCAGTCCATACGACTTATTTGAGATTCCCCTGGCAAGTCCCAGTCCCAAAAATTGGAGGTTTTATAAAAGAAAAAGTTTGAATAGTAAAGCACACAAACTACTAGAGTAATTGGAAAACTTCAATGGTTTTGGATGGGATTCAGGCAGTGATCATCTACAGGGTGCTTGTATTGGTGTGATACTGTCAACACAACCACATGCCCAATTCTTCCATCACGCAAAGAAATTCATTCGTGATATATATCTCCAAAGCCCATAACCTAGATTCCTTACTCATATCCCTGCAATACCTTTCTTTGAAATCTTCTGCAGCAATCTCTACAGAAGTCTGCAATTGCATGGAAGAGAAAACTCCTGCAATAGATCACGGTCCCAGACCTGCTTTCCCTTCGGATGCCTCCTTAACAGTGCCAAGGTTTATACAACTTTTAGTCAAAATTGTACTAACTGGTGGGTAACTTGGTCAAAAGCGAATGGTTTCTCCAGCTCTCTGTGAGCAATAAGGGCAATGAGAGTTTAATTGTTGCTAACTTGTTAACTTGTTCTCTGGTCAATGTAAGTGCCAGTGACACCCATGTTTGCCTAGTGCTGACCTTCATAGGTTCTGTTCTTGCCCTCATAACCTTATCATCAATAGAAAGGGGTGTCAAGTTAATGTGCTGCATTTGGTGAGTTGTGGCAATTGCATTTGGCACAAGCCTTGGAAAATCTTCGTACCTGTACTCCACGCCACCCTCTAGATCTAGAGTTGCACCTGTTAATTGCGGCCACTGGTACTGTCTGGGCATGAGCGACTTGTATTCATTTGAAATGAAAAATTAACAAACTTCACATGAGAGAGCTTGCTAATTTTTCGTTAGTGATTGTTTTGAAGGTAGTGTATGTTGTATTAGGAAATTAAGTAACGAGATTCATCAAGGCTTGCGCGCTGTACAGTTTTAGTTCTATGCAAGGTATATAATGCATGGTTTAGTTGAACTCTGGATTTAGCAGTTATTTGGAGGGTGATTCTAAATGGTCTTTGGTTGGAATCCTAGCTTGGCTGGGGTGAGGGGCAAGTGAGAGTAATCATAGAAGGATAAACTCTTTTGAGGGGAACGAACCATTGAAGAATTAGGAGAGTAATCATAGAAGGATAAACTCTTTTGAGAGGAACGAGCCATTGAAGGATTAGGTATTGGGTCTCACCTTTTTGCTTATCATAAAAGTGACTTTCAATTACAAGAATTTTTATATAAAATTTCAATTACATTAACTAAACGACAATATTTACAAGTTATTGTTTAATAATCAAATGTACAAGAATGAATTTAATTTACACATGGTATGAAATGAATTTTTTTTAATGTTATTCCATTGTGTTACTTGTTTGGAATAGATAGTAGTTGTTATTGTGTGACTTGTTTTAAATAGATAGTAGTTGTTGATGAATTTTGTTATACACATTCCCAAAAACCAATATCTCAGTTGTGAAGAGGGTTCAAAATTTTCACATGAATTGACTTTCTGATTCTCACCAAACTACTAGATCAGGTTTTTCTAATTAATTTTATTCCGTTCTTCTTTAATGTTATATTTTTAATTAAAACTATTTTTTTATTTATTATAACAATCATAACCAATCTTTTGTGGTTTAATACATTTAGCGTGCCCACATATATATATATGAAAATATCCTTCCATTTGAACTATAGAGCACCTAATTCTTTTGGTATATTAAATATGGCATTAGATTTCAAGATATAAAGATCACATGAATTTAAATAAGCAACATAAAAGTGATTCATAGTTTAGATGGAGAAAATGATAAAAGTGAAGTGTGATTCATATAGATTCTATAAAAAGGTGTAATCAAGTCCTCTCGAATAAACTTCTTATTCCATCTTAAGAGGGCTTGTCATAATTTTAGGAAAAAACAACTAGGGGCTTTACATGAGAGCACCCAAAGTCGTGTTTTCTAGAAAGATGTGCAAGTGATAAAAAAAATCATTGTAAATTCAATGAGATTAACAATCTCTATCCAAACTCTGATCTAAAGCATTGATTGATAAATTCATGGGTGTTAGACTTAAAATGTTTAATCTCTAACCTCAACTTCGACTTAACTCAATATTTAACATAATCATAGCACATAACAACAATGGCACAATCACAACCCATTGTCACACACACACACACACACACACACACACACACATTGGAAATGAGAGTCCTAGGAGAAAACCAAAACTTCAACATATTTTTCATCACTATATTATCTCAAATCTATTACAAAATGGACAAACTATAATTTAGATTGTGATCACTCATCTTAGCCATGGATAGATTAATGTAACATCCTTACAACAACTAACAACAATTAGCATTAACATCATCAACAACACATTATCAACTCTCTAATGATGACTCTTTTCCATTGTAACAACAACCCTTTCATAAGTGCTTAATGTCCTTTTATAGATAAAAAGGACACCTCCAACTAACTTTCCATTACTTGACATTAAATGGCTTCCTCTAAATTTACATTATTTGTTCATTACTACTTGACATAGCCAACCTTGATCTCTAGCTTAAATATGCATGATCCTTATTTCACTCTCCAATCTCCACGACAACTAACTAAACTGTTACATGAAAGACAAATCAATTTTGATCACATGAATATACTTGCAATAAATATTAACACTAACTAATGTCACAAATGTATTCCACTAACAACAAACTAATTATGATATATACATAATCGCTATGCATATGTATACTTGGAAACATGAAAACCTAGACACATATATGTCCATGTCTAAGGGATGAAAGTCCATACAATTTTTATTTTTTTTGCCTTTTGAAAAAACTATAAATTCTTAGCAAAAGAAAATTAGAAATGTGAAGTAGAACTCTCTTAGATCAAAGGAGAGTATTTCTAGACAATCTTTGCTTCCAACTCAAATAGAAAGAGAAATTTTGAAGGGGTACCTAGTTTTTTAATAGTAAAGTAAAATATTGGGTTACAAAGTATGATCCTTAAATTGATATGCCCTAAAAAAAACTTGGTTCGATTAGATTCCAGTGGAATTATGGAATTAATTATTGTCTAAAATTAATTAGAGATAATATTGTCAGCTTCATCAAATCTTCAAAAATCACAAAAGAAGAAAAGTTAGCAACATATGTTATTAGGATATTAGATATTAGGTTATTGATTAAGTCCAACTTGGTTTGATGTACTAGTCATGTGTACTTTTAGCGTTTTTTTCTACTTTAGTTACTCAAAGGTCACCATTTTGTTTTGTGCATAGGTAATCTAATGATCCTCATGTTCCTAATAGTAATGCACTTGATCTATGTCCTTTCACTGCATTGGTCCATGATCACTATTTAAAGATTAAGGAGGGTTATTTTTTAGTGCCAATAAGGTATAGAGTGAGGGTTATTGTGCATGTAAGCTTTGAGAAATAATATAGATTTTATGTTGCTCAGGTAGCTTTGGGTGTTAATATAGCTTTATTGTTTCTCCATAGAGTTTTACCTCTTAGAGGGTTTATCCACATAAATCTTGTTGACTTGATCATAGATATGTGTGTGATTCATTTCTCTTTAGTATTGGACCCTATTATTTTCCTACATGTTGATTTGTTACATTCTATTAGAGTGCTTGTGAGGTTAGATCATGTTATGATCAAGACTAAGATAGCTTATGACAATTTCAAAGAATTTTTTAGTGCGTGTTGAATATTTGTTATCTATCTACATCATCATGCCTAGTAACGATATTTGTGCTTGAATAGCTTAAGATTCTTTCTTCCATATTCGGAATTGGACTTGTAGAAATCTCACTATTAGTTGTTCCACTTTGCTCAAATTTGTGAATTTTGTAGAAAATATGACCATCTCATTGTATAAAAAATATTCATTTTAGCTAAGTTTGTTTTTTGTTTCATCTCCTTTCTCTCAAGCCTCAAGCATTTTCCTCTAGCTAATCATGATCATCTAGCTTTTGCCTATTTTTTCATTTTCATTTTCTTTTCTCTTTTGTTATTTAAGTTTGATTTTTGGGTTAATTTTATTTTTCTTCCCTTTTCGTATTATTGTTTTTCTAAATTATTTTTTATTTCATTTATTTCTTAAAAAAAAAAGATCATTAGATTTATCTTAATCTGGAATATATCAAACATTGAGAGGAGGGATCAAAATCTAAAAAGTGTAAATATTTTTTTAAGTGCAATAAATAAAATAATTACACGAGATATAATTGAGGATGAGTTCTCAAATATCAATTGGATTCCTTGTTGGTTCATTACATGACACTTCCACTAGATGATATCAATAATATAGCATGGGTTGAGAAAACATCAAATGAAGGAAAGATGTTACAATCCTTCACCATTAATCATGAAGCATCTACTACCATTTATAGAAATATACCCCATTGAGGATTTTGTGATGTGCAAAAACAAGGTTTGTTTCCCCATTCATTGTGTTACAACACTCCATAAATGTGCATCACACCTAGAGAGATAAGTGTTTCCCTTGAGTGGTTGATCCAGGTGGATATTTGTATCCACCCACCTATTCCAACTGGCTCCTCTTAACAGTTTTTAGTTCAACATGTTTCTTTGTAATGATGACATTTCTTTGTAATTGTGGGTTTTGCACTTTTGGGGCTATCCTGAAGCCCTACATAGAATTCGGGTGGATATTGGTGGCCACCCACCTATTCCAACTGGCTTATTTTGGAAGTTTTCATGTCAGTACATCTTTCTGTACTTCCAGGGCCGTTTTGGGGCCCTAAACAATGTTTTTTTGCCTTTCTATATTCAAATTGTAGACTAGGTTAAACTTTGATGGTATAATGTGTAGTTCTCAAAAAGACCTTTCCAACGGGATATCACACACCTAAAACGAAGGTCGTATGCAAAAGTTACGACCCTGAGAAGTTGAGGTACCAACTTACTCATCAGGGCCCACATAACTTTTGGCGTTCATCTCCTAGGGTTAGGTTTTTTGATGTATAGGGTTTTGGTGTTCATGAGTAATGTTAAAAAGGCCTATGGAGACTCATTGTAATCATTCTTCTCATACGAATGCGCGTAGCAACTACGTCTCTTCTCAGAGATAACTACAACCATTCAAGCAAGTTGTTTTCAGTTCTGCAATTTTACAGTTTTAGCCTATTTTGTTTATTCGATAGAAGTTATTGTTCACTAGATATTTGTTGTTGTTCTCTATATCTCTGTGTTATTGTATTTAATTTGTTATTCATTTCGTTTCGCTCATAAATCTGGATCAATGGTATCCGAGTGATCTTCTCTTCATTTGTTTTTCTTTGTGCATGTCCCCAACAAGACCTGGGCACAAGAAGTTGGGACTCGAACTAATCGAGCCTTTGCAAGATCAGTTGCATCAAGCCCGACAAAAACTCATGGGGGATGAGAATAAATATGATGGAGTAGGAGATCCTTTTAAACTATTGCTCGAGTAAGCCCTTGCGCGACAAAGGAATGAAATGATGGAGAAATTTGCACAGATCCTTCGACGACTGCCCATAGGAGACACATCTTCATCAAGCGGCCACACAATCCCCTTCAAGGTACAAGTAAATTTTGATATTCCATTATTTGAAGGACTGATAGATGTGGATGTTGTAGATAAATGGTTGAATCTGCTCGAAGGGTATTTTTTGGTCCACAATTTTTCCCATAGGGAAAATATTACTTTTGCACTCCTCAAGGTCGTCCCCCATGTTAAGGACTGGTGGGATACTTACTCTAAGCAAAGAGCCACAAAGGAATCTGCAATAGTTGTGGTTTCCCCCATATGGGATTTCTTCAGGGATGCCATTAAAGAACAATACTACCTTGTTGGAATCTACGAGGACCAGTACATAAGATGGACCATGCTGCGTCAGGAAAGGGACCAAATAGTACCAAATTTCACCAATATTTTTCATACCCTGCACACCAAATTGGGTATCAAAGACTCTGAATGACATCTAGTGCTCAAATACCATGTTTGTCTGCATAGATACATATAGACAGAAATGGAGTTTCTAGAAATTGCATCATTAAGTGTGGCTTATAGATATGCTATCAAGATCGAGCATAAATTTAAGTAGAAGAGATGATAGTTTGGATCTGCAAAATCCTCATAGTCGAAGCATGGCAAAGGCGGCCCCAACCCACAAAACAAGGGACAAAGAAAATATGGTCACTCTTAGGACAACCAGTCCAAGCCGCAACCCAAGAAGGGTAATGAGAAGTTGAAGAAGGACATGGGAAAGTGGTGTGAATACCATAAAATCCCTTGGCACAACACCGAAGAATGTCTCTCCAAGTAATCACTAGTGGCCGAGCTAAAAGCTTCCAATTTAGAGGCAGATTCTGACTCAAAATCAAATCCAGAAGTAGGGAAGCAGATTATCGATGTCGAACCTAGTGTCACTGTTGCTACCACCAAAGTCCAACCAAGTGAACCAGAAGAACCAGAGGAAGGGGAACATTCCTAGTTCCTTTCTTTCAAGAATCTCCCATTCTTCGTCCTTCATACTCGTCGGTTTCTTTTCTTTTCCACCCAACCGTAGGAAAAAATTCTTCTGATATAGATAGTCTTCCATTTGCATCTTCCATAACTGGTAGTTTTGGCTCTTAAATTTCTCGACCTTAAACTTTACATCTTCCACCATTCCTGCCACTCGAACCAGGAGTCCTCTTTTCTTGCAAGTTACCTTTCACTCTGATACCAGTTGTTAGAAAACTAGGATCACAGAGAAATAAAATAAAACAAATGTGGAAATAACACACAAAAGATAGAAAATACAATAGAGACACAAAAATACATAGTTCACCCAGTGTGGTCTACGTCAACCATAAAAAATTTCAAGTCCTTCCTTTATTATTATCCACCAAATGAAGGGATACAACCTACACAATACTTGGTGTATCTTCCTATTCTTTCTCTCGTAATATCCTCTCTCATAATACAATATTCACTCTCCTACATATCCGCAATACAATTCTCTCATAAAAGAGGGTTTCCTTCTAGGGAAAACTAACTAACTTAACTTCTATCATCACATTTGCGACCTTATAATGAACGGTGCAGATTGACTATGAAATTACAATATTTTACAAGGTAATTTTCCCAAAAAATTCTCTTTGGGGGGGGGCTCCAAAATTTCTTTCCCCCCCGGAAAGAGATGTGGGGGACAAGCCCCCCCATACCCCCCTTCAAGTAATGGGGTCCAAACATGGTTGAAACAAGACCTCTAAATCATGAAGATAATCAAACTCCACAAAAAACAATTTGCACAACACTGATCATTAACCAATGTTGAGTAGCCTTACTCTCCACCAGTTGAAATTGATGCAAGCACCAAAGGATGCAAAGACTGCCAGAGGTGATCCATGTGGATATTGGTGGCCACCCACCTATTCCAACTGGTTCCTCTTTACAATTTTTAGTTAGCACGTTCTTCTGTACTTGCTTGTAATTGTGGGTTCTACACTTTTGGGGTTATCTGAAGCCCTACACATCTTCCAGGTGGAGACTGGTGGCCTCCCACCTAATCCATCTGGCTTATTTTAAAAAATTTCATGTCAACACATCTTTTTGTACTTCTAGGGCCGTTTTGGGGCTCTAAACAGTGTTTTTTTTTCTTGCCAGAGTCAAATTGCAGACGAAGTTGGATTTTGATGGCATAATGTGTAGTTCTCAAAAATACATTTCCAACAGTCTATAATGCGCCTAAAACGGAGGTCGTATGAAAAATTTATGACCACGGGAAGTTGAGTTATAACTTACCCATTAGGGCCCACATAACTTTTGGTGTTTCATCTCCTAGGGTTAGGTTTTTGGATGTCTAGGGTTTTGTCATTCATGAGTAATGTTAAAAATGCCTCTGGAGCCTCATTATATTCATTCTACTCAGACAGATGCACGTAGCAGCCACATCTCTTCTTAGAGATAACTACCACCATTCGAGCAAGTTGTTTTCAGTTCTGCAGTTTTATAGTTTCGACCTATGTTATTTATTCAATAGAAGTTATTGTTCACTAGATATATGTTGTTGTTCTTCGTATCTTTGTGTTATTGTA
>ML820098.1:0-12833 GCA_009831015.1 Picea engelmannii | reverse complement strand
TTTTCTTTGTCGGAAAAATTGTGAACAGAGAAATAACCTTCTAGCAGAGTTAACCATTTTTCTAGGGCTTCTGCATCTATCTATCCTTCAAATACAGGAATATCAAAATTAACTTGTACCTTAAAAGGCGAGGTGCCTCCAAATTGGCTGCTTGATGAAGATGTGCCTAATGCTATCGGCAGGCATTAAAGGATGTGGGAAAAATTCTCCATCATTTCGTCCCTCTGTCGCGTGAGAGCTTGCTCAAGCAAAAGATTGATAGGATCGTCTGCTCTATCATTTTTATTTTCTTCCGCCATTGAGGGTTTCTTGGGTGTGTGAGAGCGATTGTCTTCAAGAGGGACAAGCTCGAGACCCAACTTGCTATACTCGGACCTCGTTGGGGACATGCACTGAAAAAAATGATCAAGAGCAGCCTGCTCTGATACCACTGATCCAGATTATTTTCAGCACGAAACGAGATCAGAGATATAATAAATAAATGCACAGAGATATCGTAGATATTCAATAATATAACATAAATGTATCGGAGATGCAACCATAAACACAGATATAAAGTAATACATGATTTCTATTAATGAAAGAAATGTACAGAGACTGTAAAAATACAAAGTGAAAGACTCGCTAGAATGGTGGCAGCTTATCTCTGAGAAGAGATGTGATGGCTACTCGCATTCGCAAGAAGATGATTACAATGAGGCTCTGAAGGCCTTTTTACAATAAGCAGGAATGCCAAAAACCCTAGACATCCAAAGACCTAACCCTGGGAGATGAAGCGCCAAAAGTCATGTGGGCCCCGTTTGGGTAAGTGAGTACATCAACTTCCCGGGGTCGTAAATTTTGCATACGATCTTCGTTTTAAGCGTGTGATAGCTCGTTGGAAAGGAATCGCCGAGGAGATTAATTTTGGGGGCTCAATCATGCCTTTGGATATCATTTAGAACCTTGATCTCTAAAAACCTTCATTTGGGCCCTCAAAATGGCCCCAGAAGTTAAAACCTGCTAAAAATAGTAAATTGTCAAAATTGCCAGAAAGCCATTTTGAGCCATTTGGAAAAGGTGGGTGGCCACCGATATCCACCTGGATCAAAGGTTAAGCATTAAGTAAGAAAAAAACATTAAGCAAGAGGAAGTAAGGAATGATTAAGGTTGAATAGGTTGTGAATTGTGTGAGGTACTCTACATCAGATGCTTGAAGGCTTCATCTCAGCTTATCAAGTTATTTTGGATCATCTTCATGCAATCTTGGAGCAAGTGTGTGTGTCAAGAGTAAGGGCCACCGAAAGGGAACTTAGCGACATCAAGGTTGTTTGGTTGTATCTTCCACTTTCTCTTAATATAATACAATGGCATGTTTCTTTCCCATAAAATCATTCTCATTTTATTACATGATTCCTTGATCACATCTATAAGTCTTAATTGAATATACTATTATTGCTTTCACTTTGGTTGGTTTTTGTTTCATTGCAGGATCAATACCACAAGAGCACCGGAGTGAAGCAGGGACAACAAATACATAAGGAAGTGATACTCAAAGGTATGTCATGCATCCTTTCTTTGATAATAGGTTCAATGATCAGAGCTTAGGGAAAGCGCCATGCCCTGTCTTGTTTTGTTCTAGATCTAGGTGGATCTAGGGAGATCAGTTTATGTCTGCATTTATCGATATTATCCAATAAAACCTACAAGAAAGCATGCAAAGATGATTTGGGAGGCTCAATACAGTCGGATAGCAAGACATTTTGGCATGGAGAAAATGGTGGTCGTTCTATAGAAACATTTTTATTGGCCAAAACTTTGATATGACGTTAGCTAGTATATCAGATATTGCATTGCTTGTGCCATTGCCGATCCAACCATCAAAAAACAAGGCTTATACACCCCTCTTCCTACTCCCGAGAGGCCCTGGGAATCCATCTTGATGAATTACATGTATGGCCTTCCATCCACCAAGCAAGGAAATCATTGTGTATTTATGGTAGTTGATCAGTTTTCGAAGATGTCCCTTCTCACAACCTACAAGAAGAGCATCACAACGACATATACTACCAAGCTCTTCTTCGAACAATTGTGGGTCCATTTTGGGATACCATAGATGATCATCTCTGATCGGGACAATAGGTTCCTCAACACATTTTGGTCGAGTCTCTGGTCACTGTTGGACACCAAGCTCAATAAATCCACTGCTTTCCACCCCCAAACCGACAAAAAGACATAGGTCGCCAATCATATGATTGTGCACATCCTACACATGTACAACTCTAAGCATCCGCGTACATGATATGAGCGTATTCCCTATGTTCAACACAACTACAACAGGGCTCTCCAAAGCTCCACCAACCATATCCCATTTCAGGTGGGGCTAGGATTCCAACCCTTGAGTCCCATTGATGTTGCACGACCTCTTGCAACCACACAGGCATAATATTCCCATGTTCAGTCTAAGGCCGACAAAGCTACTAGGTTCATTGATTGGATTCAACACATCCGCCAACACATCCATGAGATTTTGCAGAAAGCCAATGCTAAGTACAACCAACACCATGATCAACACCGAGTATCGCACACGTTTCAGGTGGGAGACAAGGTCTGGTTACATTTGTAGAAAGTGCGCCTTATAGGGTCCCATCAGAAGCTCCACCCACTTCACTATGGGCCTTACACTATCACCAAGGTTGTGGGTAGCAATGCTTTTGATCTCAACACTCCACCCTTCCTTGGCTTGCACCCAATGTTCAATGGGGACCTCCTTCGGCCATATTATCCACCATTATTGGACACCTCAGAGATCACAGAGTAGATGACACCAACATAGCTCAAATTTGACTGCATGGAACAAGTATCCACTGATCATATAGTGGACACATAGGTCAAGGGCACTTGTTAGCAGAGGATCTAGCTTTATCAGGTTGTCAAGGCAGGAAAACTCTTGCACCAGGGAAACTCCTGCACCAAGGCAAGTGACTCACCCAAGGAAAAATTTAGCAGAAGTTTCCTCACCTGAGGGGGGAACTCAACGCAATGGAGACCATTTATTCCTAATGGGGGAGGACTGATCCAGGTGGATATTGGTGGCCACCCACCTATTCAAACTGGCTCCTCTTGACAATTTTTAGTCAGCATGTTCTTCTATACTTGTTTGTAATTGTGGATTCTACACTTTTGGGTTTTTTTGAAGCCCTACACAGCTTCCAGGTGGAGACTGGTGGCCTCCCACCTAATCCAACTGGCTTACTTTAGAAGTTTTCATGTCACAACATCTTTCTGTACTTCCAAGGTCGTTTTGGGGCCCTAAACAATGTTTTTTTGGCTTTCCATAGTCAAACTATAGACAGAGTTAGTGTTTGACAACACAATGTGTAGTTCTTGAAAATACCTTTCCAACGTGCTATCACATGCCTAAAACGGAGGTCATATGCAAAAGTTACGACCCTGGGAAGTTGAGGTACCAACTTACCCATCGAGGCCCACATAACTTTTGGTGTTTCATCTCCTAGGGTTAGGTTTTTGGATGTCTAGGGTTTTGGCATTCATGAGTAATGTTAAAAAGGCCTATGGAGCCTCATTGTATTCATTATTCTCAAACAGATGCACGTAGCAGACACATCTCTTCTCAGAGAGAGCTACCACCATTTGAGCAAGTTGTTTTTAGTTCTGTAGTTTTACAGTTTCAACCTATTTTATTTATTCAATAAAAGTTATTGTTCATTGGATATATGTTGTTGTTCTTTGTATCTCTATGTTATTGTATTCAGTCTGTTATTCATTTTTTTCCGCTCATAAATCCGTATCAAGAGGTGCCCATTGAACTGACCATGACTCCTTTGTTATTATTCCAAAAATAACTTATATATTGAAGGACTGTAGAGTCCTTCATTTTAGTCTCTTGGATAAGAAGGATTTGAGGCTTTTCTTATTTGACTAGGTGTTTCATTGATTCTGTCTTTTCTCCACTGCCCAAACCTCTCCAACTCTAGGAGACAATTTTCATCATTTACCTATGGATTTGGTTTCCCCCCTTTGGGAGGCGCACTACCACTTGGTCCTCTAATTCCTTTAACTACCTTCTTCAGAGTGCTTTCCAGTGTGGACTGAAGTCCTAGGTCATTTTATTTGTCCATTGTTTATTCTCTTTTACGACGATTCATTTTCCTTCCCAAATTTTTGATAGGGATGTTCAACCCTGAGTCTCTACCCGACTCATCTTCTGACTCCCCCTGATATTCTTCCTCAAGGATGATTGAGATTCCTGATTTTGGTCGAGATCCTGGAATTAGGTTGATGGGAACTTCCTTTTTTGGAGAGTGAGGTATCTAAATACTTGTGGATTACTAAGGAATTTCATCCTCTAGTTTAGGGATTTATTCCTCTACTGAGGGTATTTCTTATGTTTCTTCAAGTGTTTCTTTAGGGCTTGAGAGGGTTGCATACTTGTTATTACTTGCCAATGTGCCACCTCCACCCCCTCCTATTTTGACAGGATATGAAGCCGACAGAACAAGAGAATCCTGAGTAGGGTATTTCTTTGGGGGTTGCTGAGATCCTTTCTTACCAAATCCCATTTTTTTCTTTTGATTCTATGATTTCTCCTTATCTTCGGGTTGAGGCTGACTCAGATGGATCTTGAGAAAAAAATTTGCAAAGTGTCCATACTCATGATAGGCCTTGAAATTGAATAGGAGTTTCTCATAGTCGACTTGTTGAATGTAGGTCCAATTATTCAAAGTGAGCTAGATAGCTTCTGGTAAACCCTTCTCGAGATCCACTTCCATGCAAATGCATGCAAAGGATGAAACCCCCTCTAGTGGTTTGGATCGATCAATGTATCGTCTCAGGGTGTTTTTTATACTTCATATGGTCTCATCACTCCATCAATGTAGTGGAAGATACGAGAGATGGACCCAAACTGAGACCACATAGGGAATTTCATTCTCAGGAATAAAATCAGGAGTCCAATGGTTAAGATACATGCCTTGAGAGCCCACGAAGTATGGCCCGCTTCTGAAAATGATATCTTGATTAAACTTCTACTTGAACAAGAATGTGAAGAAAACCCTTCCATAAAAGGAGGACGAGATCTTCCCTTGGATGAGGGGTTTCCAATTCTTATCAATCTAGAGTTCCATGGCTTGAGGGGATGGCCAGATCTAGTGAACTGATTATTTATCCCATCCTTAGAAAAAATTAGGGATAGATTTATTGAAGATGTGGCGTGGAAAGGAACCTTCAGAATTTCATCCATCTTCTTGAAAAATTGTGAGGGAGGTGCCTTCACCAATTTTCGGATGGTGGCCACTAGAGGTTGGAATGTGTCAATGTTTGATAGAGTGGGGGGAGAGGGAGAGGTGTGAGGAGGGGGGGACCCCCTCCACCAACAGTTGACATGATGAACAATAGCTAGGGTTCTTAATTCAAAATCGTGAGTTCCAAAGTAGAGATAATTTGTTAATGTTCAAGAAATATTAAATTCCATATAAGTAATGTTACTTTTGATGGAATTTTGGACTTAATAAATAACACACTAAAAATATTGTTACGTTGATTGGATGAAAGGGAAGAAATTTTGAGGGGCCATGGGGGGAAGTAATTCTTAGATGCTATTTAGGTGGAAAATCATTCAAAATCCTATAGTGAAAGAACAATTGATTCTAGGAGGGGGAACGATAGATTCATTTGAACATAAACTCATGCATATGATGTATATAAATTTGTGCATGTGATCCGGACTATTTTCTGAACGAAATGAAAGAAGATGTATTACAACGAAATACTCATGAAAATTTCCAGAAATAGATAGATACAACAATACTTGATTTCTATTAATGAAAGAATTGTACATATACTGTAAAAAAATATAGAGTGCAAGACTTGCTAGAATGGTGGTAGCTTTATCTTTGCGAAGAGATGTGATGGCTATGCTCATCTGTAAGAGGATGATTACAATGAGGCTCTGAAGGCATTTTTATGATAAACATGAATTCCAAAACCCTATACATCCAAAAACCTAACCCTAGGAGATGAAACGCCAAAGTCATGTGGGCCCTGTTGGGATAAGTTAGTACATTAACTTCTCGGGGTCGTAACTTTTTCATACGATCTTTGTTTTATGATTGTGATAGCTCGTTGGAAAGGTATTTTAAAGAACTACGCATTATGTCATCAAAATTTGACTATGTCTATATTTTGATTGTGGCAAGTCAAGAAAAATCTGTTTACAACCCCAAAACGACCCTGGAAGTATATAAATATGTACTGACATGAAAACTTCCAAAATAGGCCAGTTGGAATAGATGGGAGACCACCAACATCCACCCGGATGTTGTGTAGGGATTTAGGACAACCCCGTAAGTGAAGAACCCACAATTGGAATCTGGAACAGGTGGGTGGCCACCAATATCCACTTGGATCAATCCTCCCCACTTAGGAAGAAATGGTCTCCATTACGTTGAGTGCCTGGTGAAGAGGGGAAAGTGTTTTTTGAATCTGAATCTTGGTGAGTTGTGTGCCTTCTTGGAGAATTTGCGTTGCTTGGTCTCTGGAAGGTTGTCACAAACTTGTTTCTCGCAGGGTTGAATCTGTTCCACCAACTTGTTGTCTCTAGGATTGACAGAGCATTGTGTAGGCACCATTTTAGTTGAAGGAACAATATATTCATTTTCTTCTGCAATCTTCTTCTGCTAGATAGAAGGTGTTGAGGATGTAGTGGTTGTAGTGGTCTTTTGTGCATCCTTTGAAAAGACTGTGAAGAGAATGAATTTTGTAGTATGAGAGTTTACCTTGCGGCACTGTTTTGGTGGGACAGTAGTCAAAACTACCTCTCGTATCTTGTAGAGATGACCCCTAGAGTAATAATGACACTACGAGGTTGAGAATCATAAAAAACATGACGTTTGCACATACATTTTTGGTCTAAAACAACATCACAGACATCAAGAGGGGCAACATCACACACTACCTCATCCTTGAAGAGTTGGATGCCATAGGACAAGCGAAAATGTTGGCTAACACGAAGATCTCATCCCTAGTGAAGTCACCTAATGTTGTATGGTTGCAGGTGTGGTGTTGTCGACAACCCCAATTGTTTGATGACCTTAGCTCAGATGAGGTTATTCTAGTTTTCGTTATCAACAATGAAATGCAACAGGGTCCCCTTCACCCACATATGTGAATGGAAGAGGCGCTCCCCCTCTTCAGGATCTACTTATTCTTATGGTTGGATTGTTGTGGTCACGATAGTAGCAATGAGGTCTGTGTCGATTATCTGTCTGTTTTCAATATTTTCTGGATCAGATTCTGAATCAGGGTTCAGCTCCTTGTCTTTGACCTCGACCACCAATGACTGTTTCGAGCAACATTCATCGGTGTTGTGCCAGGGGATTTTGTGGAAGTCACACCACCTCCTAGTGTCATTCTTCGTCTTTCCTTTACCCTTCTTTTCATGTGTATTGGATTGGTTGTCTGGAGGTTGTTGATTAGGGATGTCTTTACCATTCTTTGGTCGTTGCGGATTTTCATAACCGAACTCCCATTTGTTCTGGTGCCTAAATTTCTACTCTCCCAATGATGCGATGTTTAGGAAATCCATATTGATAGGCATCTCCCAATGATGATATGTTTAGGAAATCCATTTCAGTTTGGATGTACCTATGCAGAGCCCCACGATAATTCAGAACCAAATGTCGCTCATAGTCTTTGATACCCATCTTGGTGCGTAAGGTATGAAAAGTGTTTGTGAACTCTAACATTGTTTATATCTTCTCTTGCTGCAGTGTGCTCCATCACATGTACTAGTCTTCATAGTTATCAACATGGTAGTATTGTTCCTTGACCACATCCAAAAAAAATCCCAAGTGGGCTCGACCCCATATATTCCAGATTCCTCTATGGAGCTTTTCTCCCAGTAATTTTCCCACCAATGTTTGACATGGGGAAGAGCCTTGAGGAGTGCGAAGGTGATCTTTTCCCTGTCAGAAAATTTTTGAACAGAGAAATAACCTTCTAGCAGATTTAACCATTTTTTTAAGGCATCTGCATCTATCTAACCTTCAAATATGAGAATATCAAAATTAAATTGTACCTTGAAGGGAGAGGTTCCTCCAAAATGGTCGCTTCATGAATATGTGCATGTTTCTATTAGCGGGTGTTGAAGGACATGTGAAAAATTCTCCATCATTTTGTCCCTATGTCATGCAAGAGCTTGCTCAAGCAACAAGTTAATAGAATCTTTTGCTCCGTTGTTTTTATTTTTTTCCACCATAGAGGGTTTCTTGGGTGTGCGAGAGGGATTTTCCTCAAGAGAGAAAAGATCGAGACCCAACTTGCTATACTTGGACCTCATCGGGGACATGCACTGAAAAAATGATCAAGAGTAGCCTACTATGATACCACTAATCCAGACTATTTTCGAAATGAAATGAAAGAAGAGATATTACAATGAAATACCCATGAAAATTTCTAGAAACATAGAGATACAACAATACATGATTTCTATTAATGAAAAAATTGTACAGAGACTGTAAAAAATTAAAGAGTGCAAAACTCGCTAGAATGGTGGCAGCTTTATCTTTGAGAAGATATGTGGTGGCTACGCTCATTCACAATAAGATGATTACAATGATGCTCTGAAAGATTTTTTATGATAAAAATGAATGCAAAAAACCTAGACATCCAAAAACCCAACCCTAGGAGATGAAACACCAAATTCATGTGGGACCCATTGTGGTAAGTTAGTACATTAACTTCCCGAGGTCGTAAATTTTTCATACGATCTTCATTTTAGGTGCATGATAGCTCATTGGAAAGGTATTTTCCAGAACTATGCATTATTCGATCAAACTCTGAATTCGTCTATAGTTTGATTATGGAAAGCCAAGAAAACATTGTTTAGATCCGCAAAACAACCCTGGAAGTACAGAAAGATGTAATGACATGAAAAATTCCAAAATAAGCCAGTTGGAATAGGTGGGTGACCACCAACATCCACCTATATGATGTGTAGGGCTTGAGGACAGCCCTGTAAGTGAAGAACCCACAATTACAAATATTTTTCCCCATTACAGAGAAACATGTTGAACTAAAACCTGTCAATATGAGCCAATTGGAATTTGGAACAGGTGGGTGGCCACCAATATCCACCTGAATCAGCATGTGATATTTGAAATTTTAATAAACATACCTATTAAACTGACAATAACTCCCAATATTTTTTTTTCCAAAATTTGATTGATATTAAGTACACGTAAATCCATATTAGAGCTTGAGTGAGATCCTCTTTGGCAGGGTAAAAAAATCTCTATTTGATACTACATATAGAAATTAGTAGAATTGAGAAAGTAGGGGCTTTATTCAAATACCACCTCACAATATTAAAGACTGAAAAAAAAGATGTTGAAGATCTCCTTGTGCATAAATACATGTTGATGGAACCCTTAATATTCCATGTCAAATCAATCAATTTATATAGCATGAATACCATTTCCTTTCCAAGGAAAGCCTTGTGGGATCCCCCCTCTTCCTTGGAATATATGTATGGACAATGACTCAACTACCAACAAAAATAGTGATCGGTAACCTTGAGGGACTCGAACAGATTTGAACATGTGACTCGTGGCTTCCCCCTTGGCAACACGCCTTGGGAAAATGGTTCCACTGTTTGAGATAACCCTTGGAGTTACACAACATGAATACTTGATCCAGAATTGGATCCAGGAGCTTGATGGGGCTAAAAAAGGAATAAAAATAAAAGTTCTAAGAATGGCTTCAAAACGGACGTGTGTGTAGGTCTCATCGATACAAACCCAACACAACTTGAACGGGCTCAAACGGACGTCATATGCTCTAGATATCGCGATCTATTCATTTTTCCAAACATGCAAAAAAATGATGACTATACAGTTCGTATAGTGCCACGTGGCAACTGACTGTACAGGTCGTATGAACATATAGATGATGTGGCAAGGCACAATTGGTGCTGATGTGGCAGCGGCTGGAGGTGACACATGGTAGGGTGACTAGACATATAGATGGATGACGTGTCGTACAGGTGGACCAATCTGGGAGTGACATGTATCACTCTTGCAGTGGTGACACGTGGAATGTCCGTACGGATGACATGGAAGGTCCATATAATCCATATGGCATATGGCACTTGCATGGAAGGTACAAGTGGAAAACAAGTGGAACATTCAACGTTCAATAGGTGGCATGTTTTTGGAAAATGGTGTGGTGCCACGTGGCCCAGACATGGGCTACTACATGGCACCCATGGATTGGTTCGTTGGTTATTGTAAAATGTTGGAGCGCATGAGGTTCGACCGCGTGAACTATCGACCAGGAAAACATTTTGGCAGCGTCAAGCTAGCCATCCCACTAACAGGTGTTGCTTACTATAGCAATGGGTTTATTTGTATTTAAATTGCAATATATGTAATGTTCAGGCGGAAAAGGGTTGGGGCCTAGCCCCAGTCCTCGGCAATACAAACCTTTCCATGTGACCCATTGACATATGATTGTTCCCTGTGTTATGGCGCACATGGTATTGTGGAGATAACCCTCAGTTTCAACGCTACAACAAGTATCTCACCATGTGACCTGGTTATCTGTTGTATAGTGCGGGGATGTTGTTGGTTGGCGCCCGATCGGTCGGGCTAGCCCGAAAACCAAGGGAGCAGGACCAAGGATTTATATTGAGGGCCCAATAAGATAGTGCATAGGTGTGGCCACATGCGCCATCACCACAAGACCAGGGCTGCGATCTAAGGGTGCCAACGCGCAGGGGTTAGCCCATGGACACCTGGAGTGCGCCAATACGACCATGAGCTAGTAAATAGGGGGTTGCACCCAAATTATTTGCAGAGATAGGGTTTTCAACTATACCATATGATTTTTTTATAGGTTTTTAGCCTGATTTTTCGAGATTTTGGTCTTTTGGGGGGATATTGGGCCCTTTTTGAGGCCAAATCTTGGGGGGAAGTTGGGAGATGGTTACCAAATTCAGATCTATATAAACCAGGGATTCTTGAGGCCATGGGAGGAAATTCAGAGTAGGTTTATGCTGAATATTTTCCAATCCAAACCCATTTTTATGCAGGGAATTTGTTGAGGAGTGCACCTTTGCGGGCCATATATGGGAGCTTCGGTCATCCGATTTCAGTGTCGTTTCATTTGTTGGATTCTAGAGAACTGGTAGAAAAAGACCAGATCCATTTTGTAACCTTTTGACAATGTTGTGACGACATTTTAAAGCTTTGAACATAAATAATAAATCCCCACCCACTGAGACAAAGGCCTGACAACGTAGGCGAGATTGTCGAACTCCGTTATCACTTTGGTGTTCTATGGTTTGTTGTTATTCTTGCTTTATTTCAGATATTCATATGTGCATATGGCTTTGATGTTTATTCTATAATTCTTCCTTCTTCATTCAACTTCCTAATTTATTAATAAACACATGCATAATAACTCAACCATTGTCATTTAAAAGATCTTTTCGGATCAAATGTTATCAGAGCAGGTTGATGTTTGGATTTGAGTTTTGCATGATTACCAAGGAAAAACTACATTGTGGTGAAGGTGAGCTTGTTAAAGAGAATCCATTGATTGGATTGAGAAAGAGAACTTCTGAAAGCGAGAAGATGGCATCGGAAGAGGGACTTTCTCAGGATGAGAAAGACTTTTGAAAAACTTTATTCCCCATGTCGGAGATGATGAAGGTTTTGTATGATGATTACTTGGAATGGAAGAGATCGAATCTGGGTGAATCTTCAAAGGGAAAAAGTGAAGAAGGAGAGTATCCTCCTCGAATTCCTCCTTAGCCTCCATCTTCACCTCCCTCTTCTCCTTCTTCTTCAAGTTCAAATTCTAAATCCACTGCAAAGAAACATGTCCATAAACATAAGAATGAAATGCCTTTATTAAAACTTGATGTTAAATTTGAATTACCCATGTATGATGGTGAAGTTAATGAAGAGAGACTGGAAAATTGGGTCATACAAATGGACGTTTATTGCAGTGTGCAACAGATCAAGGATGAGGCCACACAAATCAAATTGGCATCATTGAGACTTGCAGGCACAACACTCATCTGGTGGCAAAGCAAGTTGCAAAATGGCACGCAACAAGTGGGTAATGTATTTCCATCACGGAAAAGTTTCATTTCTGCACTTAGGAAGCAATTCTATCCTTTGGGTTATAAAGAGAAAGCGTTAATTGAATGGAAAGCTTTAAAACTAAGAAAAGGACAAACAGTGAAAGAATACACAGATGGATTTCGTAAAATGGAATTGATGCTAGATATTCCTTTACATACCCAAGAAACTATTTTGAAGTATATAAGAGGTTTACCTGCACATATTCAAAACACTGTATTCATGTTTGGACCTACTAATCTTGATGAGGTTTTTTTTCAAGCGACGTACATTGAAGTAGGTAAAATAGTTGTTGTTGTATTAGGGGAATCATCTTCAAGGAAAGAGTACAAAAGGAAGTGGCATGGAAAGAAGTCAAATCTAGTGGAAAGAAAGGAAGATAATCCCTCTTGCAATCATTGCAAGAAAGAGGGGCATGATGAGGACCATTGTTGGCAATTGCATCCTGAGAAGAGACCAAAGTGGTTCAAGGAAAATAAGGGAAGGCAAACAGTTGCAGCAACAACACGACCCAAAGACTTGGGATCGGATTCAGGTGACGAATATAAAGTCTCATTGGTTGGTATGACAGGTAAAATTGGTGAAGGATTTTATTGTATAAGTAACTTGTTTCACATAAGGTTCATCATGAGGCACACTAAGGTTGACACATTGATAGATAGTGGATCTCAATCTAACTTAATTTCA
>ML820097.1:86467-158538 GCA_009831015.1 Picea engelmannii | reverse complement strand
TGTTTTTAGAATAAACGGTCACATCATCTAAGTAGACTACTACGGAGTGATTGATTAAGCCTCTAAAAGCAATGTCCATTGCTCTCTGAAAGGTAGCACCAGCATTAATCAATCCAAAGGGCATTTTGTGATAAGCATAAGTGCCCCACGAGGTACGGAAGGTAGTTTTTAATTGGTCTAGCGGAGACATCAAGACTTGGTTGTATCTAGAGAAACCATCCAGTAAGGATAGCCTCTTGGAACTAGATACTTGTTGAAGGATCTGTTCCATGGGCGGGACAGGATAATTATCTTTGTCAGACGCTTTGTTGAGGTTCCGAAAATCGACACAAAGTCGAATTTCCCCGTTTTTCTTCTGAACTGGGATGAGGTTGGATACCCATTGAGTGTGTCTAACAGGAAAAATTATTTTAGCACTTAGGAGTTTATTCAATTCTTTTTGTACGGTCAGTTCTAGTTTAGGATGCATTTTCCTCAGTTTCTGTTGGAAGGGTAAGGTTTGGGGCTTCATCGGGATGACATGCTGTATAATATTAGGATCAAACGTTTTAAGATCATCGTAAGTCCATGCAAAGACATCCTTGAATTCTTTAAATAATTTAACAAAAGCATCTTTTTCTTGTCTAGAACATCCCAAGCCTAGATTGATACACTGAGGATTTTCGCTAGTCCCTAAATTGACTTTTTCATAAGACAATGAGGAACTATTGGTTTTGCAATTGACCGTCTTTTTAAATTTATCTTCAAAATCATAAAACTTTTCTAGTCTAACAACAGATTTGGGTATGAATTTTACCATATCCGATAGAGCCTCAGGAGATTTCGGATTAGGTATTACCGTAAAGTCGTGCAAATTGTCGTCGTGCATTTGTTCATCTATCACAACGCCTTGAAAGGTTTCTTCCATGTGTATAAAGTTAATGATTTGTTGATCATCGTCAAATACTCTCCAGTTTGTGATATTGTCAAGAACAGATGGTCGAAACAATAGCTCCACGGAGAACGCGTTCAGGGATAAGCCTTCTGCAGGAAGAAGTTTAGAGGCAACATTAGCTAGTAGATCTGCTTCAGCATTATTTAATCTAGGGATGGAATTTATATTAAAAGCAGAAACTTTGTTCATTAAACTCCATACCTCAGACTGGTAACATTTGAGGTGCGGGGAAAGACAGTGTATAGAATCTCTTACCTGCCTAACCACTATCTCAGAGTCATCGAATACAACCAGATTTTGAATGTGCATGTCCAAGTCTTTTCTAAGACCTTGCAATAAAGCCTCATATTTTGCGGTATTGTTAGTGCATTTAAATTCTAGCCTACAAGCCAATAATGTTTTGTTACCTGCCGGATCGATAATGATGCAGCTTGCACCAGCTCCTTCTTTAGACTTGGAACCGTCAAAATATAAAGACCAAATTTAATTTCCATCGGGCTCACAGGACTGTTGGATAGAAGCTGTTGGTTGCGTACATGCTATGATCTCGGACTGTTGTTCTGGATGGTTGATAGGTGAAGCTTTAGCCATGAAATTTCCGAAGAAGGTGTCCATCCCTTGGACTTCAGGTGAATCAGCAGGAGGTGTGTATGGTTCATTGGGGTCATTCAAGTCTGTTACCATGAACTTGAGGTAGCGCTCATGATTAACCCTGATCTTGTTGGGCTTACCATTTTCTGGAAGCCATAAGTGAGATCAGTCCGTCACGAAGTAACCATGTAGCTGCTCTGACCAGTCCCTGCTCAAAAACAGACCATACACTTCTGGAATATCCACCACAATTATATCAATAACCTGATGAACCTTTGGGTTAGACGATAATCTAATCAATACTTTTTTCAGTTCGCCTATAACTTTGACATCTGTTCGATCAAGTTGTATGATTTTCAAATAAGATGGTTCTACTTCAGCGTTAATCTTTTGGCAGACAGACCAAGGCATCACATTTGACGATGCTCCTGAGTCAACCATACAATTATGCACATTTCTGTTGAAGATTTCGAAAGTTAAAAGAAAAGGAGGTACATTCTTGCGAGTACTTAGAGTAGTAGCTTGTGATTTCTTACTCGCGGTTTCTAATGCTACTTTATCTACATTACTTGCGTTATTTACATTATTTACAGGCGGTACAGGAAGGCTTCCTTTATCTTGAGGATCAGGATTATTTTTTGTGGAAGTCTTCTGCGAAGCTTTGCTTTGCACAATTTTATTACCATTTGAATTACCATTCTTGCCATTGTCTAAAATATTTTGCAACATCTTCTGTAACAAAAATGGAAACTTCAACAACTCATAAATAGAAATGTTAGCCCGTAATTTTTTAAGATCTTCAACAACATCATAATCTAATTTAGGGCTAGCATTACTTTGTTTAGTTTCTACTGATTTAGATGGCTTTGGAGGTGAAGTTGTAGTGTTCTCGGCAGGAGGTTTGTTTGCTGCCTTACTCCTAGTGTTGTAAGGGTGAACAGTCTCGAAGTTAGCTTGAAAGATGCTATCCGAGAAGTGTCCAAAAATGTTTGGAGAAGACTCTTCTTCTTGAGTTGTTTCCTGCTCGACTTCCTCTTGAGGGATTTCAGGAGGTATCAAGTCATCTTGAGCTCCTAGAATTGTCTGGAGAGCGCATTGCAAACTTTCTAGGTTCAATCCTTCAGGGTTTGGATTAGGCCAGTTGGCGGAAAAAGGCTTTCAGAAAGGAGGTTTGTAGGGTCCTTTACTCGAAGAGGCTTCCTTAGTCAACCTTTTTAAATCTATAACTTGATTAGACAGTTTTTGTACAACTTTGGTTAAATTTTCCAAATCAGAGTTTTCAGGTTGTGTTTTGTTTTGTGTAGGTCTATGGAGAATTTCAATCTTCTTTTTGAAAGAAGAAACAGTCTCAGTTTCATTGCTAGAAGAGTCCTTAAGACTAAGTATGTCTTTTTCAATATGAGTAGCCTCTTTGAAGGCTTCTAGTAACGTGGCCTTTTTAGATCGTTTAACCCAAATAGCTATACTTTGATGTAGAGATTTAGTGTAGTAAGCTATTACGAGACTCTCAGCAGGCATAGAATCTGCAGGGATTCGATTTTTAAGGGTTAAGAATCTTTGATTAAAATCTTTAACTTTTTCTTTTGAGTTCATTTTCAAGCTCGAAAGATCCATGACTAAGACTTCCGGAGGTTTACCATCTCCGAATTTTTCCAAAAAGAATGACTCAAACTTTTCCCAAGATACTATGGTGTGAGGCTGTTGGGAAAAGTACCAAGTGGACGCATTACCCTCAAAAGTGTAAGGGAACAACCTACAAACAACGTCTTCATGTTCAACATTACGGAGTCTGATGGCTAACATAAATTTTTTGATATGATCTTCGGCTATCTGTTTTGAATCGGGATCAAACCTAGGAAGCCATTTCTCCAGGTGCTTAGGTAAAGGGTGTTGAGCTCCAGGTACAACTACAGCATCTTGGTCCAACCAGGGTCTAGCAAAGTTGTTCTGATTTGCCATAGGGGAATTGGGTGTGGAAGGCTGAGAAGGTGGATTGCCTTCGTCAGAGGAGGAATCTCCCCCAGAAGAGGACGAAGATGAGGGAGGTGGTGAAGGAGGTATCCCAGATCCTCATGTAGCAGGATTTATGTTTGGATCTGGAGAATTCACAGCGAGGTCAATGTCACCTAACTGTTCTCTGATATCAAAGAAGTCTAAAGGTTGACCCCATGGGCGGTTTGGTTGCCTAAGACTAGCTAAGGCACTGTGTGTTTTGATAAGAGATTGACGAACGATCTCTTGGAGATCACCACCTGTAGGATTAGGGGTTGCTGGCTCAACTATGATCTGCGGATCTTCGGTTGAAGTAGTTTCTGTTTGAGGAGGGATATTATCTTGTGAACGACTTCTAGTTACTATAGGTGTGCGATTAGGGGGAGGAGGAGTCTTTCGACCACCTCGTGCCATTAATTAAGTTGTGGCCCTCTTTCTAGTGCCATTTGTTGACGGGCGAAATTGTCCGTCCGTCAATTGAGAGAGTGGAACCGGTCCGTGGTTGTCTAAATAACCCAAGCCGTTTGGAATGAACCACCCTGACGGGTTTAACGGCTCCATTGGCCGCTATAAGATCTTCAGAAAAACCAAAGAGAAAAACTAACCTAAACTAACTAATCTATCTAAAACTAATAAAGCAAACTAAAACTAAATAAAAACTAACTAAAACTAATAAAACTAACTAAAACTAAACTAATACACTAATCTAATCAAAACAAACTACTATATAAACTAAAACTAAATACAAATTACACTAACTATTTTACTAATTACTATTACACTAACTCTACTAATTAACCGTCTAGTTATCAATTACAATACATCTTATTCACAAATATACAATATACACACTTGGCAGATTTACATAAAACCTGTAAAACTCTTATGTTTTCTATCCTAAGATAGCCAGAGATCTTTTGATTTTTTATATTTTATGAATAAGAAATAGAAATATTGAAATTAAACGATCTAATATACTAACTCTAACTTAAACTAATATCTGAACTAAACTACTAATAAAAACAACAAGCAACAACCTAGCTAACCCTGAAGCGCTCCTAATTTGTCCTGCATATGATGACTTCGAAGCTGGTCAGAGGAAGGAAACTCGCATCGGTTGATCCAAGAGATTTTCATAAACGATTGGCTGCATTGCTCTTCGAGTGGTTTACAGGACAAACAATACATAAAAAATCATAACAACAATAAGATTTATGAATCTATGCAATAAGGGAAACCTGTTATGCAAAAACTTATATTTGATAATTCAAATTATGAAGAAGATAAACCTGTCATTCACAAACCGAATTAAACAATTGTTATGTCTTTTATACACTTGGAAGAAACCAGATATGGATTACAGTGATTAAAATTATATCATTTGCACATGATTAAGATATCTAAAGTAGTCGTTAACCAGATACAAATTGATATACACAACATGAAACAAAATGTTGATATAATGAGAAGCTAAAGCTGTGACAAAACACCAAATTCTGCTTCAGTCTGTATTGAAACTCCATATCCTTGTTCTCCCACGAATGAGGATGAACATTATTACAAAAATCATAAGTATATATAAGTCTCTCCACAGGGTAAAACCTCCCTGTGGATAATATCAAAATGTTTTACATAATCTGGGAAATATCCCAAAATCAACTAAACTAGGAAATCAAAATGCAAGTGAAATCTTTGAAATATCCCCTAACTGCTCATCAAAGCCCCTGCCATTTCGAATTGATTTGCAATAGACCAAAAATAACCAATTAGAAAGATATTTCATCAACAAAACAATAAAAATCTGATCTTACAGACTCAGCTACAGAATCATTTGATTCTGCAGCTAGTCTAAAATAACATAAAGGACCAGATAGAAATCAAATGAAATATTTTTAAAATAATCCAATTTAATTTTCTTTTAATAAACATTAAAATCGAATAATGGTTCAAATGAGTTTATCGTTTAAATTAAACAAAATCAAAAGGGATTGAATCGAAACAGAAGTAAGAATACTCTGTTTTTCAATTGCTATAAAACTGTGTCAAACAGTAACAAGACTGTTTCATATCCAAATGAAATTAATAGTGAATCATATCGTATAAGATACGATGTAATCCGACACAATCATAATCCAACACAATCACAATCGAACACCATCATAATTGATTTGTTACGGCTGTAACAATGTGCATAAGATTCATGTTGTTTCAATCAAATACCAATATGGAAACACTGTTACGATTAAATAAAACATTCATAACAACATCAACCAAACTTTGCCATAGACTTCGATCGCTGAGCGTTACACAGTCAACGGACATGACCAAAAATAGTAATCACAACCATCATCAAATCGACAGAGGTGATAATCGTAAACTGGGCAACAATCGAAACAAATCGTGACTGAGTCAAATATAGAAACAAATCGTAATCCTGGGCGTAATCACTTTCATTCCCCAAATCAAATTTAAACAATATATTTGTTGCAATATGAATCGAGCTGATAACACGGTCAAACAAAACAATGTGAATCGATTGTTTGGGTATAACAGTTATGATTCGTATTTATTCGCAATTTGGTTACATATTAACAGAAACATATTGAATGGTATTCGAATTGGTCGAAAATGACATGGAATATAAAATCATAACAGTTAACCATTATTTCCAACCATATCGTATAGAATATAACCAATTCGAATCGAGACATTGACTGTGTTCAAAATTGAAATACCATAAATAGCCTGTGTTTAGAAAGATATTAACAACTTCAATAAGCAACAGAGTATTCAATTCAAACCAAATTAAAACAATCAAATCCATAACACGATCAATCGAATCAATGCTAAATCCAATCAAAACTAAAACAATAAACAAAATTTGATTAATCAAAACAAAACTATGCATATAGTGCATGCTTATGTGTCAAAGCAAATTCACGCTGTAAACAGAGCTATGAGTTTGTCATATAAACAGGTGATATTCATACCAGTGAGGCTGCTCGAGCTATGCCAATTTTGAATTGACAACCGCTGTAGCCGACTCCACATTCTTAAACAAAATAGAACCTGTTGTTTGATGTTTCTTATCAGTGGATTGCAATTTAGCCTTTTGGCTGGTGAGCCTTCTAACTTGATCCTCCAGAGCATGAATTTTGGACTGTAGCATTGGCACATCAAGGTAATACCTTTCTAACCACGAGCCACACTGATCACATGGTGGAGCAGCCGGTTGAGATAGAGCAGGAGGGGGTTTTGACGAGTCACCGGGGGTTTCACAAGGCAGTTTAATGCCTGGATAATTAGGGTCGTTTTCCAAGCAAGGTGGTAGGTTTTTCAAAAAATCGTATGCGGGTTTGTCACACAGACCTTTCGAATAGGGATACTCACTTGCCAGGTAACGTTCCACCTACGAGTCAGAATCTTCACTCACCATGATAGGGTCAGGGTTGACAGGAATTTTTGGTTTGTTTCTTACCATGCGAGAGATTAGTCGGGCATTCTTTTTTCCTTTGGAATTCGCAGTAGGTTTGGCTTTAGGCCTTTTAGCCACGGGTTTAACAGTTTCGACATCCTTGGTCACAAACTGGGGTAGGTCGATATGTGAGTCAGGTAAGGGTTTAGGTAAAAGAGCACTGTAAGGTACCGAGGGTGCAGACTTGCCCTCACTCACCACAGGTTTGTCAACCTGTGGTGGGTTTGAATCTTCAAAATTATTACGAGTAAGAAAATCATTCCAACAGTCTTGGTGTAACCCCAAATGACAAACAACAATCATTTTAATCAACCCAAAGTGAAAAAGGTTGCTATCGGCCTGATTCCGTTTGTATCTTTTAGAAATTTTAAACAGGCTTCTATGCAAGTAATAAGGCATATTAAGCTCATATCCTATGAAAACCATAAGTAACCGAAGATGGTATAAGAAAACAAAACCATACCGACCCTCGCAGGTGATAAACTGCTTGGTTATCATCAGCAAGTCGTGCCAACGTTGCTTGAGCATATTCGCGGGCAAACCTTTGTCACATGAGCTTACCCTTCGCGACTGGAAGAGCAATGTCCACGGGACATCTTCCACTTTGCAATTTTTTTACCATCTCTGTCCAGTGGTAGGCAGACCGGTAGCTAAGCTGAGAAATTGCTCGTCAATTTCCAATTGCACATCCCCAACCTTGGCTCGACATCCATCAAAGGTTAATGCAAATTGCCGAGCCACGCAAGGGTTAAAGCCATCAAACTTTCGTATGAACGGGAGCCATCCAAATTCCTCAAGGTCACTATAAGCACTGTCAAACATCAAAAACGCCTGGCTACCATTGGGTTCAGCCCTTACGACCGGAGCCATGGTGCGGGCGCATGGTAGGGTTTGGATTAAACACAACAACACACAGGAGCAAAATCGTTTGGGCTAACAGCTACGAATGATGAAAGGGGAAGCAAGTTAATGTGCGCGTGTGAGGGTGGTGGGATTATCCACCGCCATGCATAGAAGTAATGACAAAGTACAACGTTGTTCAATCAATCATGACATCGTTCAAACCATATTAATCGGCTAATCCAAGGATTAAACGGTGGATGATATACCAATGCGCCAATCTATTGTTTGAAACCATGAATGTTCAACATTAAATCAAAAACCCAAATGTTTAACCAACGTTCCATTGCATAATGTGTAATCAAACATTTATAAACATTGTGACCAATGATTTCATAAAATCGATAAGCCAAGAGCTTATAATAACAAGGATCACATTATATAAAAACCAAAATCAACCATGACCCCTATAGAATCAAATATAACCCATAAATTTACATGCTCAATGCCTTATCAATTTAAATAAAAATCAAGTTGCGTAATCAAAGTAAGAATAGGCAAATGGACATAGTTCGAAAAATCATTCCAGCCACTTAATAACAAACCAAAGGTAAGTTCCTTCAGAATATCAATGAGAAGATCATGACATTTCAAATAACGATGGAGGATTTTTCATGCTTACAGTCGTGAAAACTAAATCGAAACCAATTTGCAAGTGTCGCAAGAAATAAAAATATCGTCTATTTGCAAAATGCGACAGAAATTTGAAGTTCAAGAGACATAGGTGTAGGCAGCCTATGGGGTAATGGAAAAAATTGAATTGGCTGCCAACAATGGGTTAGCATTGTGGACAGTTGAGTAGAAGAGTTATGAACAGATTGTGAAATATGGACTGAGATGGATTCGTGAGATGATTATCAGGTACATAAAACATGGGTTAGAGAATATGCATATCAGTGTATTTACAAATGGAATTAGTTGGAATCAGTTGGTCACAAAAAGGAAATAAGTGAAATTCACAATAGAACAGGGAAATAGAAACTGTACTCAAAATCTATATCGTTAGAAGGAAATCATTAAAAAAGTATGGTCAAGTAAACATGACAAGAGAATGAATCAAGTATTGATTTATTTTTCTATATGTCAGTGAATTTCAAGAGGAAGCACCAATGGACAATAAGAAACACTGGAAGAGAGGAAAGGAAACATATGCATATATCCCTACATTGAATTCAAGGGAAGAGAAATAATTAGAGAAAGAGATCTAGAAAGACATTTCAATAGCATGCAAACATGGGGAGACATATCGATAGGAGAAGTTACTATTTTTTTAGAGGAGGAGAGAAAGAAAAAAGGCATCGAAATAGAGAGAAATAAAATATGCATGAAGACAGGGGGAGAAACCCCAAGAAGAGACACCCTTTTCCATAGATGTCAAAGGGGGAGAGATAAGAGAAATGGAATGAATACAGGGGGATAAATGGTCACAAGGGGATTATGAGCATGAGAATGAATATGAGAATAAGTGCTTCCATCAATGCATGCCAATAGTGTTTCCATCAATGCCAACTAGGGATATTGTTGGACAGATGGTTTGGACAATTAGTTGTCATTGATGTCAACCCTTAGAGATTGATTTGAAACCTTGGAGAAGTCTGGAATCCCTAGAGATGTGGTTTATATTGATGTTGATTTATTTTTCATTAAGAGAGTAGTTGAGGTCAGTAGATATGATGGGTGCATTTGATGAAGTCAACATGAATCCCCAGAGGTGTGGTTATGGAACCCGAAGTTGGTTAAGGATTATGGACATGAAGGATAGTGCAAATGTAGGTAAGGAACTCATAAATGGATAGTGTTCATCATGTTTTTTTTAGTGATAAGTGTTATGTCGCGTGGTTCCTCACAGTTGAGGAGATATGGTTGTGTGAATTTGTAATCCTTGTAGAATGGTCAAGAATACCCTAGTTGGTTACAAGTCAATGAATGAAAGGGAAAAGTGGTTGTAACAAGAAAGTCAAGAAGACCTAATATTAAGGAAAGAGATTACTAATAAAAAGTATAAATACACCTCAAGGAGTCTCTCACTAGTACATTCACACACACATTCATTAAATATCTATCTTGTGAGTAAGTGATCTTTTGGTCTAATATTTGGTCTACTGGTGAATCTGAGGTCGATTCTGAGGCAATGGAGAAGGTGCAGAAAAAGAGTGAAAGTATCAGAGTTGCGGAGTGTTAGGATTTTTGTAAAACCCTAATTAAGCAGGCCCTTGTAGGTCATCTTAAGGGTGTCCCGCGAGGACCCCACGGGTTTCACATTGTTCGTCACGTGAGGACCCATGTGACAGGTAGTATTTATCCCGCGAGGACAAGACATAAGTGAGTATAAATTCTAGTAAATGGTTGTTGAAGCTAAGAATGGTATGTTAGTATGATATCTAATGCAGCAGGCTCATCTATAGGTTACAAGTATGCTTATGTGAATATTAATTATGCTTGGTTATGGTATGGTACATGCTTAAGGCATGGTGGTATGTGATATGGTACACCTTGGTTGATGACATGATACATGGTTAGAAGTGCACGATTGGCTATCTTGATATTTGGTTTGGTATGGTGACTTTATCACATGTTTGAGGTACTTCTTGATATGGTAAATTGTTGAGGCACTTGTTGGTGATCTTGGTACTTGGTTTGTACACGGTTGATGTGCATGGTTGGAACATGGTATGGTACATGGTATGGTGTTGATGTACTTGGTTGATGTACATGGTTGATGTGCATGGTTGGAACATGGTATGGTACATGTGTTGATGGTACAGGTGTTGGTGCATGGTTGATGCACTTGATGTGGTACAAGTTGTGGCACATGATTGATGCACTTGTTGTGGTTGATGTTTGGTATGATACAGGTTGATGGTTTGGACACATATATTATGATGGTATGTTGGTGATCTTGGGACATGCTTGGTAGAGTCATGTTTTGGTGATGTTGGATATCTAGTTGATAGATGTCCTTGGTATATGATCCATGTGAGATGATCTAGTTGAGTATCACTGAACAACCTTAGGTTGGATAGGTTGATCAGTGATAGGTTGGATAGGTTTATGTGACAGGTTGGATACTATGATAGGTTGATAGTGGCATTGATTGTGGTAGTGAAAGTTGGTCTACACTTATATTTTAGGGTGGTGGGATGAGGCAAGGAGAGGGGATTGTATCCTCCTTATGGTTGGATCCAGAGAATTAGGGAGTTGGAGATTCCTTCATGTTGGAGCTTGATAATCAGGGGGGTTTAGCCTCCTTCTAGTTCGAGCCAAAGAATTCAGGGAATTGTAGTTTCCTTCAGGTTGGAGCCTGAGAATAGGGGGTTAGATCCTCCTTCCAGTTGTAGTTGGAGAATTTGGAAGTTGGTGCTTCCTATGAATGAATTCTTGATATATATAAGAAATAATTTTGTGGTTTTCTCCCATTTGGGTTTCCACGTAAATACTGGTGTACTTTGTATTTGATGTGATGTTGTCAATGTGATGTTTCTTATGATTATATGCTCATGATATATTGAATGCAATCATATATGATACATTGGTAATTAATTGTTGAATACTATTGATAAAGTTAAAGAATATATATTGTGTTTAAAAGTGGTAAAAGTGCTCATACTGATTCACCCCCCCTTTTAGTATTTCAATATATATTCCCAACATCAACTCACCAGGTTTAATAGTGGATATCTAACCCTCTCCCAATCCAATGGTCACAATTGATTGACTCCCATTTGATAATTTAGCATTGATTCATAAAAGTAAAGGGGATGAAACCAATAGTTGAAACCCTGGTCCAAGGTATCGACCCATTGGGATATCATACGAATCACTAGGAGGGATCTCTCGATGTTCCAACCATTTGGTACCATACTAGCCAATATTCTTCCTCGTTTCCCCAATAATATGTTATGTTCAATGGTTGGTATTCAACCTTCCACCGACCCAATGAAAAAAATCTCGCGTGCACTTACAAAGGAACTTCGACGGGTAAATAGCCCATCTTTGGATGGTTGAAACTTAATAAAACCATGATTGTCTTTTCCTCCATTACAAATTTGTCATGAATTTGTCAGCATTTAATCAAAATTACCAAAGCATTGAGTGTGAAGCTTTCATATCCCAAGGAATGACCTCGACCAGAGTCCCACACACTAGTGATGCAGGAGCATCGCCCACATCAAGCGACCATGGGGGCAAGCGCCACACATTTTGAGCATATGTTAAATTGTTTAAAAACTTTTGAAGAGTGGATGCGCCAAACTTAAATGTGATAGTTAAGGAGAGGCGTACTTATGCATTGTATAGGACCTTGAGCGATCCGCTCTCGTCCATAGTAGGTAGGAGGCATTTATGTAAGTAGGTAGAATTGAATATTAGATTACATAGTTTTAGAAGGAGTGGAGGGAAAACGGATATAGACACCCTCATTGGGTGTTGTAACATAGTTAGAAGCATGGGAGCATAGAAGAGAAGCAGAGAGTTGTGTAGAAACACCCATGTACTGATATTTGGATTAATAGAAAGAGATTGATTCAAATTCATGGTTTTTTGTGTTTATTCTCTATGTATTGATGCTGAATGATATGCTCATGAATGTTTGCTTCCTGGTATACATTTTCTTTTATATGCTATGTATGTGATTTCATGGTTTGAGCTTGAAGTCTGGAAGGAAGAAGGAATGAGTTTCAATTGTTTCTCTGTCTAAGCAAGATTCCTGCAAGGAGTGCAGTTGAATTGTCCGCAGGGAGTGCGTCGACAAGGAGTTCAGAGGGTTGTCTCTTAAAGCTCAGGAGAGGTAGCGGTTGTTCTCATTTCCTTAGAGTGCAGCTAGGCACAGGATCCGTGCAAGGAGTGCGCAGGCCAAGGAGAGTCTCAGGGTTGTGAACCTGAGCAAAATATCGAAGGAATGCTGCAGCAGGTGTGTGCAAAGTCGAAGTATTCAACATTTGAAAGCGGGTGGAGATTTGCCACAAGAAGTGCGTGCAAGGGTCTTCTTTAAAGACCTGAAATTGTGAGAAAGATCAAGAGGAGTAAGGACTTTGAAAACATTGAGGAACATCGAAGGTTTGTAGCGTAAGTGGATAAGTTCAGGGAAGAGTCCTAGGTTTCCTTCGTGGAATCATCAAGGGAAAGAGATCAACGGTCAGAAATTCGTGGAGAGAATTAGCGAAATCTCGCTAGTCATTAGATTTGCTAGAGAAGTTAGGAGGTTATGGCTATGTCCGGAGCCCAAGCTCAGAAGATCGTGGACCGTAGGATCTTCACAGGAATACCCATCGGCCACTGGATTGACCAGGAGTTGCACGAGGATTAAGCTTCGTGAACGGGGAGGAGGAAAGTCCTGAAAGGGAAGACTCCATTGGAGTTTCGGGACTCGACAAATCGGAGGTTCTGAGGGAAAAGGATCCGGGAAATCCATCGTGAAAAACCCGATACAATCGGAACCATCCATCTATCGGACAGGTGGCAGCAGTTGGGGCTGTCGGCATATCAGAAGTCTTGAGACCAAGGGTTCGAGGCCTGTTGAACCCTGAACCCACGAGAAAACCATAGTTGTGGATCTCGGGAGGGACACATGTCACGATCATCCAACATCGGAGATCCGGACACTGGAGATTTCGCAGAAACCGGAAGAGATTCGGGGATCGGCATTTCGGAGGTCCTGAGGACAGGATAATCTTGCATTTCAAAATCGTGAAGTTCGATTTTCCGACAAGAGGAGAGTTCCGTGTGGGACCCTGTTGACATCACCGTATTATAGCAAGACATCGAAATTTACAAGAGGAAAAACCCGAAGCGGCGAGGACCGTCCATCCTTGAGGAAGCGTGGCTGAGATTGAAGTGATTGGTAAATCAACATTCGAGAGATCGGGGGAATCGAAGGCCAAAGCGCTTCGACATTTGAAATTGTGACACTCCGAGGGAGATCTGGAGCCATTGATCTCAGTGACCGATCATCGTCATTGATTTTGGTTATGGTGGAAGGGCGTCCTGGTGACGTCATATCGCAAAATCGTGAGTCGAAACATCGGGAATTCCGTGGGTAAGAGATTTACTACATTTCAACACTCGAAACCCCGAATCCCAATAGGGATTATGAATATGGTCATATGAGAGGAGGTCGCAAGGACTAAACACATAGCCTGGAGGCTAAGGCAACAAGGGAGCGCGTCGGGGTATCGACGATCGGGAAATCAGGACCCCAAAGGGTGGTGACATCTGGGATTTGAAACCCCTGAAACCCGATTGCGGATTTTTGTCGTAAACGGAACAGTGACCGGCCTAAAGGTTGTAAGGTGTCGGAAAAGACCTATGGGTCGAATTCAAAGGAGATTCCAGTGGGAATCGAAAGAACCATTCTGGCTCGAGGGAGGAAATTGAACGATCCTTAAGACCGGGAGGTCAGGCGCGGGACCTGCTGAGGTAGGTGCTTGGGTGGACGCCACCAACTAGTTACCCACAAACTAGATGCTAACACTTGTCATCCATGTGGCACTCTAACTGGCACGTTGGAATGACATGTTACATCTATGTAAATTCCACATGGTGGAACCACTAGAACCACCTTATTTCATGAATTTTCTAAGGAAAAGTATGTGAAACTTTCCTTGGAACCATTCCCCAGTGAGGTATTGGTCCACCGGGGCACCAACACATTGATACCCTCCCAAATGGAATACATACATGGAAACTTTCCAAGGTCCAGTAATTTGGTATTATGGACACTAAACACCCTCCTAATCTTAGTTACAATATCAATGAGTTAAATATCTCAGACTGTGGATCTAATGGCCATCATTCAAAAGAATCTTTGAATAATGGATATCTCAGTTAAACAAGTCATCGATACCCTGGTTTCATGATATTCCCATATCTCAGTGCTCATAGCTTCATATCAGATCAACCTTTTCTTCTCAAAGATATAAGCTTATCCCATTGAAACTCATTAATTCGGTATTCGGTAATCTACTTTCCCTTGTATATTTAAACAATCGTAATTGTCTTGTCCTCCATTAGATCTTTGTCATGACTGTCTAAACATTTAATGACAATTAATGAAGGATTGAGTGTGAATCTTTAACGCATTAATCCTCTCAAATTTTGGCATAGACACACTAAGGAAGGTTTCATAATGTTAAGAAATATTGACTTTTTCAATCGCAAAGTATTAATTCAGATAATGTTCTGAGAAGTATCCTTTAACTAGTTAGTATTATAAATTCTTTCTAATTTTAGATAAAGGTGTTAGTTGTTTCTTTTAAATAAAACTTACACTTTGTCATTTACTTGCAGGAATTCGTATAGACATAGTGACTTAGAGAAGAAAATCAAAACAACAAAATGACGATGAAGACAACATTGAAAAGAACCCCAATTCGACATTTTTCTCTAATACTACATTCAAGAGGGGCATAAGAAATAGTATGGAGTGGAACCAAATTTACACATTCTAGAAACAATGGGATTTCAGTGACGAATATGATTCAGATATCGATGATTTGGTTGATATTAAAGCATCTGAACTTCACAAAATTGTTTTCAAGCCAACTATTTTACCCTATGATGGCATGGTATGATGGATTATCTCCCATACTGATATCTCTACATGCACTATTGTTAATTCATCACACCAAGTTGTTGGTTACTTTAGGCTTGAAGATGTTAATAATATGTATAGTTTAAGCCCACCCATAGTCAAGCTTGATGAAATTTTCATTAAGGAATTCATAAAGGAAAAAGTTGAAAAGGAGGAAATGCAAATGACTCACTTGATTAAAGAATGGTGGTTCAACCCTGATTCTTTCAAAGTCATAGGAGACAAGATCTATCCTATCACTAAACTAAAGAAATCCCCCATGTTAGTTGTCATAATGATTTTTCATCTATATGGTGAGAAAAATACATCCAAATTCAAGTTGGTTTGGTTCCCTCTCGTGCATCAAGTTCTTACAAGAAGATTTTCAATTGGGCTCATATACTTTCTACCAATATTAAACAAGAAGTGAAAAAATATCAGGAAGCTCCTCCAGGCTATTGTCCAAGGTTTTTTATGTCTTCTTATTTTGTAGATGCCATCTGTATAGTTACCCTTTCCCTATTTTAGTTTGGATCTAGTCTCCCTCTGAGGAAGCAATTCATTTATATTGTTCTAAAATGTGGACAATCAACTGCAAAAATTATTTCTATGATATCTGTAATTTTTTAATAATTCCACTACATTTTCCCATATAGAGAATTGTACTACAAGTTTATTTGTACTGTGAGATGGAACAATGTATTTATGTATGTTGAGTCATTTTTGCTAGGATTAGGCCTATGTTGTAGTTACTATACTGAACATTTGGTGAATCTCTATGTTTATGACTTTTCATATTTTTAAATATTTTTTGAAAGTATGGCCAAATAGAATCTTGTGTCACAAGTTTATTTCTACTATAAGATGAAACAATCTATTTATGGAAAGATGTTGTTGGACATGTTTTCATAAAAAATTAGGAACCAGGAAACAATGTTACATGTTTGTATCAATGCAACAATTTAACATGTTTTCATCAAAATTAGAAAACAAAAAAACTTGAGTTTGGCCTATAATGTCATTGCCTAAAGCTACTCCACAAGTCACTACCCAAGAGCTTCACCGTAGTTCTACCATATTTTGCAATTTCACACAAATAAATCAAATAACGTATTCAAATAATGAGATAGTACAATACTTGCTATGAAATATAGTTCAACTAATTACAAATTCATACTATGGTTTTCTAGATGAAGAAAGTAAAGCCCTATATTCTAGACTTCAATATTTCCTTTAATCATTTCTACATTCATGCAGGTAGGATGGCTATCTTGCATAAGCTCCATAAAAACCTAGAACTAAACACTTAACAAATAAAACCATCTGACATGGCTTCTATGCTTTGCTTCTACTATTACTCGTCATTTTAAACTATCTTATTTTATCCCATGTGATCAAATACTTTCACAATATTCCTCTTTGCCAAAATTTCTTTGAGTTCTTTAGGTTTTCTTTTTGGAACATTACCCATTGTCACAACACTATTGATACACTCATTGAATTCCAGCATCAATTTCTTGGTAAAATTTACCAAACAAAACAAACAAACTTAGGCTATATAAACCAAACATGGGAGATACAAAAGATTGAGCACAAAAATGATAACTTGACTTGCATCAAATGCAATCTTCAATTATCTTCTTTATTACCCTTTATATCTTTTCATTCTCTCATGAAGGACAAATTGTCATTTTCCTAAGAAAAACTTGCAAAGAAATATGGCCATGAACATCTGTCTCAAAAGAATAGTTATAAAAAAATGAAATCCATGTACCAATTCTATATGGAAGCTTTTCACTCTCTGGATTCCAAGTCTCCTAAGAAATCCCAGTTCAATTTCATCAATAACTATGTTGTCCAATGGTGGACATTTAAGCACATAAGGAAATGCAAAATCCATGCATTAAAAAAACCTTACATGAATACTAATAGATCAATGATTGTTAAACTGAAGGAATAGAAGCTTAATATAATCTCTTTCAAATTCAAGGTGTTATATGTCAATTCCAAAGGTAATATTATTTGGCAACCATCATTGAAAAATAAGTTTTATCATAACATTGTTTTGTTGTGTATTTCTATTTCCACTAAGGTTCAAGGGATTCCTTCCATAATTGATCAAGAAATTCTCACTCTAAATTTTTTGGACCTCAATATGGAAATCTTTCCTCAAAACATAGTCATGAAAATACATTTTGTTTTCCATAGAATTGTACCAAAGTATTATGCAACTATCAAATCCTGAGAGTATTCGAGATCCAAATTCCAAGTCTCCTAAGAAATCCTGGTTCAATTTCATCAATAACTATGTTTTCCAATGATGTACATTTAAACACATAAGGAAATGCAACATCCGTGCATTAAAGAAACCTTACATGAACACTGATTTATATATATCAATGACTCTTAAACTACGGGAATAGAAGCTTAATATAAAGTCTTTCAAATTCAAGGTTTCATATGCTAATTTCAAAGGTCATATTATTTTGTAGACATCATTGACAATTAAGTTGTATCATAACATTGTCTCATTGTGTATTTCCAATTCCACTAAGGGTCAGTGGGTTCCTGCCATGATTGGTTAGGAAATTCCCACTCTCAAGTTTTTGGACCTCAATCTAGAAATATTTCCTCATAACATAGCCATGAAAATATTATTTGTTTGCCATAGGATTCTACAAAAGTACTCTGCAACTAGGAAATCCCGAGAGCACTAAGGATCCAAATGTTAGACCCACCTAAATTATATTATTGCAAATATGCAATCCTAAGAGAATCTGAGAGCCAAATATGATACCCACTTAAATTCTATTATCTCATCTTCCATTTGCATGAACTAAAAGAATGTCCTAAATATTATTGATGCTTAGATCTATTTTATTACAATCATGAAGAAAATAATATCCTTAATATTATTGATCGCTAAAACTATCTGCTATACCAGAATCCATCATATTTGAATTTATTGGAAGTTATTTGCAACAAAACAACACAAATACTATGCTTTAAATTATTGTTGTTTTTAATTGTTTTCTTTTGGTAAATAAAATATTTTTATTACCTTATAATATCAAAATCGTACATATGTTTGGGCCTTGATGCGTAGCCTGCCATGTGTGGAAACCATGCCATGTACCATTGTCTTGCATAGTTCAAAAATATAGAGCTAAAAGATCTTAAAACTAGAGCTGAGACTTGCCAACCAAATTGTCTTCTACCTATCTTGTCTAAAAAGAACCTGAAATTGAAAATATGCATAAAAGAGAAATCACATTCTTGGTGTGTGCAGAGCTCCATCGTTTCTAGGAGGAGAGTGCCATGGAGAAGTGAATGGATAAGGTTGACAACAAGCTGGGAAGCATTTTCTATTGGAAGAGATGAAGAGAGAATTCATGAAAACATCAAGACGTCGGTTGAGAAATTCCAAATCAAAGAGTAGTTTGGCCACATCCCTTCTCAGGTCAAAAACCAACTGGAGTTGGTCCGCTAATAGGCAAAACGAAGGAGGGGCCTCACCTGGCTGTTGGAAATCTAGAGCAACTTCAAGAGTTTGAAGAGAATTGTGAGCAGGATCTTCTTCAATAATATTTGGATCCCAATGCTTGTCCTGAATTTCTTTATGAGGATCAATGTCCCTATATTTACTAGTCGAGGGTAGAGGGTTGTGTGAGGGAGGGAAAGAAACCATGAGCCAATTATTTGGAGGAATAACTATATGGGGATCCTCCTCAATTCATATAGGCCCCCAATTTCCAACCAAGGATAGTGAGATGGGAGTGGGATCTAGCATTGGGGGAGGGGATCAATAAGTAGATGAGAAGCAAGTTGGAGGATAAGTATGGGAAAGACGTCCCTGACTAGATAAAACATTGTACTAAGAAGGGCCTCTGGGATACCTTCCATGTTCTCGCAACATGATGTAGAGAAGGAGGCTAGAGAGAATGACGAGAGATTTCACTTGGCATCAAACACCATGGCCAAAGAGATGAATCCTCTTTTGGGAAATTGAGGCAAGAGATGGGCGGTTGAGATCAACAGAAATCTAGATCGACGTTCTATCTCTCATCATGGTCCCTTCTACATGTTTGAGGTTTAATGATGGGGGGAGAGGCTGCAAAACTCAAACAGAGTTAACCAAGAAATGGGTGGTGAAGATCATTCATGATCTAGATCGATGGTATACCTCTCATCATGGCCCTCTTTTCATGTTTGGGGTTTAACAGAGGAGGGAGGGGTCATGAAAATAAACTAGAGTTAAGCCTCTAATGAAGTGTCATAAATCGATGGATTACAGTCCCCTACTCCTGTGGTTAACCTAATCACAAAGGACCCACCCGCAATTGATACAATGTTGACATGTATCATGAATACATCAACACCATGAGGACCACTCTTTTCCAACCTATCCTAACCACGATGTGACATGTTTCTATCGAAATATCGGTCTGTTGGTCTACTTATACCTTTGAACAAAAAAACCTGATATGGTGACCCCGCTAGAACCCGAGACACCCGGCGCTTCCACAACCTTCCACGTGGAATAACACATGGGCCTATATTTGGTTACCAATTTGATGGCATCTATCACCCATAACCATTATGGATCGCGCCCTCGAAGCACCAAATTACCATGACACATGCATTACCCTCTATGTGTACTGACATGGTATACACGTCCTCACACCACATGTGAATCATCCATTCAAATACTAACATTTATCCAATTGATGCATATCCTAAGATGTCAACAACACAGGGACCAAACTTTTCCAACATGGCTTAATTAAGGCATGAGATATGGATATCAGGAAACCTCCATGTTGCGCCTCTTTTTCCACCTAGATGAGCAAAACAGAGGTGCTTACAAGCTTATTTGGGTTAGCTAAGAAGGACAACTGTAAAGGGAAGGGTTAGAGAAAGAAATATAAAATAACAACTAAGAAATAAAATAACAACTAAACTAGTGAGCATAAGGACATAAGAACAAAAAACCAATAAGACTCATGTCACCAATGGCAATGTTTATATCAATGAAAGAAAACACCAAGAATAAAGAGGACTATGAGTCCCTTCTTCCTCCAAGGGAGGGCTCTTGGACCCCCACAAATAAGCTCTTCTTACAACTTTGAATGAAATGATGAAATAATTCCAAGCTAATCCACTCAAGAGGTGAGATGGATTGCCCAATGTAATGGTGCTAGTATACTCTTGATGAGAATAAAGGATTCCTCAAGAGAATAGTAGCAGCATAACTTTGCTATTGAATTCCTTGAAAATGAAGTGCACCCATGGCCTTGTTTTATAGCACCTCTTTGAGGTATTGTGAAACTAGCTTGTAGTGTGAAAAGAGGCTAATTAGGGCATTTTTAGGTCTTTGACCGGCCACCCAGTCGGATCCAGTCGAGATTTGGGTGTCAAATCAACTTGGAAGTTGAACCAGAAGTGGGTGGGAGGAAAACCAATCTCATAAATGCACCATTCTTAGATGTGCACAACTTTTAGCGACCACAATCACACATCGGGCGCATGTGCGCTTTTCCTGCGTTTCTAGTTTGCGCATGTGCATGCGCACCCTGTGTAGTCATAGCGCACCTTAATTTTATCACTAGTTGTATAGGTTTGGACCTTTTGGAAATGCTTTTGTGGTAATTTTGGTCCATCAGTGACCTCATAACTGTTTGACGATACTGGATTCTTGTAACCATTTGTGGACGAAATTTCAGTGATAACAGATGCCCCCTGATGGATGAGGTTAGGAGCATACGTATAGCCGAAATTCATCAATGTTTCTTCTACTAAGAGTCTCATTGTAAGAGAGAGCGATAGTGGGAGTGTCAAGAGTTACCCATTGGAGGGAGAAGGGAACTTGTAGAACCCAGCCTTCCATAAGGTGTGTAAAAATAAATTGTGTACAAATGAGGCAGGCATGCCCCATGCTCGTGTCATGTAACTCAAAAAGGAATGGTGTGTTGATGTAGACAACTGCAACACCCTTGGGGGTGGTCGTGATAAAGGCAGAAGACAATTCTGTAGAGGAACATACTCTGAACAATAGGCAGTGACATCTATAAGAAGTATCACGGATTTGGTAGGCATTGATAGCCCAACCAAGTTCAGAGGTCTTCAGCAAATATAAGAAATAATTGCAATAGTTGCAAAGTAAGACCCACCGTAACATGAGAAAGTGTTGAAGTTGAATGTTACGGGGGTCAACGACAGCAGGGAGAAATTGTGGTTCTCCCTGTGTCATCCGAGACCTCTCATTGGAAAGGTAATGAGAGTCAAGATACTGTCGCCCTTCTGGAAAACTGTGTTGATGTCGACAAAAAGGGGGATGCGACTCCTAGAAGCAAAGGGCTTTGTGAAATCTACTAGCTGAGGTTAGGAACTGAGGAGGTACATGGACAAAATCAAGATGTATGGAAACTCAATACTACCCTTGGTTGGGGGTATGTGCGAAGTATAAGTGGCCACAACCATTCAACTAGGTCGAGTGCCAGGGGGACAAAAAGACATGGGATAAGTTGTGCCAGAGGTGGGACAAAGTGAACAAACTCAGAGGGCAGAGGTAAGTGGCCTGTGGGATACTCGGAGTATATGGATGATGCCAATAAGGAGTGCCCCAACCAAGGGTGACATGGGTTGTGTTTGCCAAAAAAGGGAAGAAGGTCGCCAAAGGTGATGGCAAAAAGATATGTAAATGCTGGAAACAAAGGCTTTTTATAGTTTACCAAATAAATAAAGAATAATTTGGGATGAGTGTAAAAATACAGAAACAGGTGCCCCAATGTAATATGGTTGGGCCGGTTAGGGAACAATTTGCTTGGAGAACTGGTGGAGGGTGGGGGCCCCATGGGTGGGTTTTTGTATGAGGTAGGTGAAATGGAGGGAAATTTGCAGATGGGCAAACTGATTATGGATGAAATGGAGGGTTCATGATACTACGGAGGTGCAGTCAAAATAGAACCTTGAAGAGATAATCTGGGAGTCCATTGGGAAAGCTAGCAAAATGAGGAGGAGTATGTGGTTGATTCATGACATGATGTAAGACTATCGGGACTCCCATCCCTAAAGGGTTGAAAAACAACACGAGTGTCAAAATGCCAAAGGGTGCTATGAATGGGATGACTCATGTGGGGGGGAGTGCTATCGGGTGACAGTACATAAGATGCAATGGAGGTGTCGGTACTGCAGATTCGGAGATGGGGATCCTAGAGGCAAATGTCAGAGGGTGTGACTGGAGATGCAATTGAGATTCAGAGGGAATGATTACATGCAAGTGTTGATTATATACCTGAAGGGTTTGCGTTGATGTATGGTGACCAAGTACCTGCACACATGAAAACCAAATACCCAACGTGAACAATATCTGAAGAGAATCAAACATACAAGCATTTATTTGATAATTTTGAACATGAGCATGGGTACCTGGACGGGGTATGAAAAAATGGTGCCATGGGGGCTAAGGATAAAAAATGGCCCAGGGACTATCTTGATGTAGATGTCGGGATGTTGATCCTGTGGCTGAAGACGGATTGAAAAACGGACACCCGGAGCTCCCGAAATGGTGTTTGGAAGTTTGGCAGAAAAGCCTATATATAGTTGTAGGGCCCACATTGCCACCTCATTTGTACTTGCTGCCAGAGTGACTGGATGAGAGGTATTTAGAGGAGATTTGGAGATTCTAGGAGAATGAGGTAGTCGATTCAGGACCAATGAGCTTCAGGTTAGTAGTCTTATCATCCTCCATAGAAGTAAGTTTTGAATTTATTGGCAGAGCCTGTACGGAGGGTCGTACAGGGGGTTTTATGGGTGTGGGCCCCCCAGTGCGTGGGCGATCCAAAAATATGTGCACATGGGTGCGCACCTGTTATCTGGATAGTCGCGCATGGGTGTGCCCTTTAGGGGGGACAAAGGCACACATGATATGCATGCCTATTTGCTACACAGTTGTGCATGGGTGTGTGGTTGTGTAGTGGACAGGCGTGTTGTGATGTGCGCATGTGTTCACAATAGGGGCGCATGGAGGCACCCTTGTACGATGGGCATGCGCTCCTGTGGGATGGACAGGTGCACCTGAGTGCGCACACCTGTGGGGTGAATAGGCGCACATATGTGCGCGCCTATGGGGTGAACAGGCGCACATATGTGCACGCCTGTGGGTTAAATAGCTGTGCCTTGGGGGAAAGGCTGACAGGTGAAAAAATTATCTTTTTTAATGTTTTTTATGGTCAATATGGCTGACCTAGGACTGTATTATGTGGTTGCAGGCAATCATTTGCACGATGTCGATCCATTAGCGAGAGCGGGACTGGTCACAACTGAGGTATGCTATGGCTATTGAGGAGTCGTGGGTTCGTACCACTTTGGTAGCCTGTGGGCTGCTAAAGTTCTTCGAGTGCTCGTTGATATGGGCGCAGGAGTATCTCTTGCAGTTTCTGATCCGGATGTGGATTCTGGACCTGCATTGCTTTATGGTGCGGGGAGAACATATCACCTTCACTACGGTGGAGGACATATACTTTCTGACTAGGCTCCCTTTTTGGGGAACACCCCTACAGGCGGAGCCGGTGTTACCTGCGGACGTGTCGTTAGCAACCTTGGGCTAGAGGTACTGTTCGAGGGAGAACTACATGTCGGGCTCCATCATGAGTATCAGGGCAATGGATGCTTTAGCTCATCGTTGTGTAGCAGTGATGATTGTGAGGGTATATGGGTCCCTCGCGACTCAGTGGATTAGTGGTGGTCAGCTGAGGGTTATGGGAAGGGCACTGGCCGATGAGCATTTTTCCTGGGGGTTGATGCTGCATGCCAAGATGGTAGGGCAGCTGGACAGATGTTGATATACAGACTCAGGGAAATTTTCCTTTTGGTCAATCGTGGTGGCCTAGTTTTTGGAGAGGGTGTTGATGTTGCACCCTAGAATTTTATTAGGCACTCCTGGTGCGCGAGAGCCACGACTAAGGCAGTGGTCGACGATTTTAGTTCACCACAATGGTGGAAAGGGCAGCCATTTTTTTACAGCTGAGGTGGCTCAGGTGTGGTGACATATGCCACAGATCATACTGTAGTATCCATACTATGGTGTTGACTTCTGGGGTGATCTGAACATGGTGTTACCTCCAGGGGAGGAGTTTGATCACCGAGGTATGTTTGTGATTTTGATATGTTGATTTTTGAGATAGCATGACATATGTATTTTGTATAGATGTTGATACTATCATTTGGTTGTTTGTATGTGCAGATGTGGGACTACACAGGTGTGAGGTTGAGCTGATGAGAGCACTAGCTCACCAGGAGCCAGGGAGACCATCGCGGGGAAGGTCGCGGGCAAGAGAGAGACGTCGTCACAAGGACATCGAGGCGAGACTAGATGGTGATGAGAGACAGCGAGGAGACGTCGTTTTGATGACCCTGGTGCTAGGCCATCGCATGCTCCTTCGACGGAGACCAGGGGAGACTTTCAGGATATTTGTCGCCACCTAGAGGCAGTGCTACAGGGCATGTGGTCGTGTATCCAAGATGAGGTCATCCTAGATAAGTGTGTGGGAGTTCTGCTGACGTGGTGGGCCATGGTGCGACGAGAAACAATAGTAGGTGTTGCAATGATGAGATGGTTACCTCTCAGTTTGGAGGGACCAGTAGTGGGTGGGGCACCACCGCCTGAGGGAGGGGCAGGAGGTGGTGCTCTAGAGGCACCTTGAGTGTCACTCTATGTATGTTTGTATTGTGTATATAGGCTGGTGAGCCCATTTTGGTATAGTGAGACCAGTTTTGTACTGAGGTGCTTCACTGGCCTGTGGATTTTGTATGTGATGTATGTATGTAAACATTTTGATGGTACTGTTGACTGATTTATATATATATATATGAGTATACATTTTAGGGTCTATGTTATGTTTACATGTGTTTTTTAATGTGTTGATGATGTCTAATCTATATATGCTATGACAGGTTCTTGATGGTTTATGTGTGTGTAGAGGTATATTGATGTGATATATGCCAATCTAACACAGTGTTAGCTAAGTTATCTGTAATTTGATTCAATTGTCTTGGAATATGTGAAACAATGTAGGCCAAAAATAACCTACTCAGATGATTTTTTGAGCAGTGGACATTCCCGCAAGATGGCCCCCACATGCACCGCTATGGCAGTCGTTCAAGACTCTATCATCCTCGTCAATAGTCAAGCATTGATGAAGTATGGTGTCGACCCCTCACCGATATAAGATATCTCCGATGAGGAGATAGCGGGGGGGCTAGTGGAGAGTACGACGACGATCATCTCGTGAGAGGTGGTTACCGAACTTTTGGGTTCGGAGGTAGACGAGGAGGTCGTCGTACCAAGGATCATCTGAAGTAATATAAAAGAGATGTTCGTTGGGGAAGTCGGTATTGATGGGGGCACTGGTATTCTCAGAGGGGAAGGTCGTGACCAGTTCGGCAAGGACGAGAGCTTTCTTTCTCTTGGGTGTTGAAAATTCAAGATCGTACTCCTAAAGGATAACGATCCATCAGGCAAATTTTCCATTAATTTGCTGACGACTGAGAAAGTATTGCATAGGGTTGGAATCTGCTATGACCTTAGTCGTGCGAAGCAGAATGTAATGATGCAGTTTCTGGATTGTGAGGACGACCGCAAGGGCTAGTTTCTCTTCATGTTTATACTTCAAGGGTGGCCCTGAGAGGTTTTTACTAACGTAGTAAATGACATGCTCATGATCATCATCATCGATTTGGACGAGAACTCCTGCTACTCAGACAACTGATGCTGATATGTAGAGGATATAGTTGTGATTATAGTCGGGTGAACTAATTAAAGGGGCGTTAGACAACGTTGTTTTAAGATCGTCAAATGCTTTTTGGGCATGTTCATCCCAGTGAAATGGGATGTCGTGGCATAGTAGGTGAAGGAAACTGTGTGCTCGAGTGGCATAGTCTGGGACAAATCACCATAGAAAGTTAGCTTTTCCCTGTAGGCTCTGGAGTTGGCGTAAATTCTGGGGGGGTGGAATTTCTGTGATGGATTGGACTTTAAGGAGGTCCACGATAATACCACTTTGGGAAATGATGAATCCAAGAAGGCGTCCCATAGTGACGTAGAACACGCACTTGAGGGGGTTCAAGCAGATGTTGTACTAACGACACCATTGGAAGATGATCCGTAAATCATCAAGATGTTGGGTACGTTTCTTGGATCGAGTTATGAGATTGTCCAAGTATGCAAGGATGATATGAGCTAGATCGTGAAAAATGTATGTCATAGCTCGTTGGAAAGTTGTGCCAGCATTCTTTAGGCCAAAAGGCATGACACGATATACAAAAGTACCCTAAGGGGTGGTGAAGGTGGTTTTGTATTGATCGGATGGGTGGATTTGGATTTGATTATAACCAGAGAAACCGTCCATGAAGGACAGAGCCTCATGGCCTATGCAATCGTCGAAAATTTGATTGATGAAAGGCGTTGGGAAGTTGTCTTTGGGACATGCGTGATTGAGATCGTAAAAGTCCATGCAGACACAGATAGTGCCCTTTTTTTTGTTAACGGGTACAGGGTTGGAAACCCATGAGGTATAGGCAATGGGGTAGATGAACCCAACCATGTGTAATTTGTCAATCTCGGATTTAATGGCCGCTGCTTTGGATGGGTGTAGTGGTCATTGTTTTTTACGGACTGGTGTAATGTCAAGCCAGGTGTCGATACGATGTTCGACAATAGAGGGATCAAGGCCAAGTATCTTTGTGTATGACCAGGCAAAAATATCCCGATATTCTTGGAAGAGGGATTTGTAGGTGGTGATTTCTTGAGGAGTGCATGCGGCGCCAATGGTGATTTCCTCGACGACTCCATTTTTTATGAAAATGTTGATTTTGATGGTTAGGGAAATGTTGGCCATGTTGCCTTCTTCAAAAGCATCAGGGGTAGGAATGGGGTTGTTGAACCAGTCGATATGCCCTGATGGGATAAAATCTTTGGTTTTGACCGCGTATATGGGGTGTTGGTTAGGAGGTGTGGACGCTTCCTGTGGAAAGAAGAGCTCTCTGTGGTGGAGCACATCCCATGGGTAGTTGAGGGTGTTTAAATCTTCGAGTATCTCCTCGTCACAGTGGAATTGGCAGGAATACAAGGGATCATGAAGAGTGATATTGGTGAATGTCAGCTTGTGGTTGTCTTCAGGTGATGAAGAAGTAGGGGGAATGATGCAATGGGATTGCAATGGTTCGCTCGACATAAACCAAATATCGAAGTATTGAGGAGTACCAGTGGTAGTTGGATGTAAAATTTCTGTGGGAAAATGTATGGGAGAATTGGGGGGATTTGGGGGGATTTGGGGGTAAATCCTCGAATAAGTCATCCAAGAACCACAGAGGAATAGGGAGTGCCTCTAGTTCAGGAGAAATGATATGAAGAATCTCAAGTGGTGAGGTGAGGTCAACCATCGATTATGTAGGGGGCGCAGGGGTTTGAATCAGGGTCATTTGGCATTTCCTGTATTCAATGATCATAGGAAATTGATATGTAAAATGATCTAAGGATTCACATAGAGAGAAAGGGCATCTCATACGTTCATTGAATGAAGTCATGACATAATGGATGTCAGTGATTTTTGGTAGGGATGATGTAGCTGGATTGGGTTCATTCTAGAAGCTTTGGCGTACTGCAACTAATGTCTGCCGGAAGTGAGGTAGTGCTGGGCAATGGTGTGTATAATGGTCATATTCTGAACATATAGTGCAAATGAATTTGGTTCGCAGCCCTTTGTTATTTGAGTTAGGGGAGGTAGCGGCAGTACTTGCTACAGTGGCGGGTGGTGAGGGTGTTTGATTGAGTGGAATTAGGTTCCATAACTCGGGTAGAGATGGGCAGTTGTTGGTTTGGTGTCCTTCTTTCTCACATAGTACGCAAGGAGGTTGGACGCATGGGGGAAGTGGAGCTCTGTGCTCCTTCTTCTTTCGCCTGCCCCCAGCTGTGGCAGGGAGGTTAGTGAGTGGGGGTGTAGAGGGTATGGTGGGAGTGAGTATGGAAATCATCATTGGGATTCCATCCATTTTGGGGGGGATGGATGGTTGGGGGACCATCTCTGGTGGATGTAAATACCAAACTAGAATTGCTAACACCATATTAGGTAGGGTAAGCGTGGCGGCTACTTGGAAAGCTTGTACACCAAGTGGAGGGTAGAAGAAAGGGATTTGAGTAATGACTTGGGGAACTGTCTCCTGAACTGGGATATGGCCTTGGGGAGAGGTGAAATCGTGAACTGGTGGAGTCGATGAGTTCGCAGGAGGATCATGAGGGGGGAGCTCTATGACTAGTGGGACATCATATATGATAGAAGGCTTCCTAGGAGGAAGGTTATCCTCTATGTTAGTTCCGTTGGATGATACGACACATACTTGATTGGAAGGATAAAGGAGCGTTGGTGCACCATGGTAAGTTCCTAACAATGATGGTTCTTTGAAAAATTTGGGACCCATTTCGATGAGTGGGTATGCATCGTGACTCGTGTGTATGAGAGGGAGAATGTCATCGATGTTGGAAGAAGGGTTAGGCTCGTAATGTGAGACTTGGTCAATGGTAATGATCTTCTCGTTATGGGGGAACATCATTGTTCGAAAGACGGAAGAGGCAACTGCCTTCATAGAATACATGTAGCTATGACCGAACAAGATATTATAATTGAGTGGGGCATCGATAACTTCAATGTCGATGAGAATGGTCTTGCCCCCGAGTTCTACAGGGACATTCTGGAAGAGCCCTTTGGGAGAAGATGGTCGTCCTTCATAAGCTCTTAAGGTATTGAAAGATGGGATGAGTTAGGGGGAACCAAGTTTCTGCCATACAGACTTGGACATAATGCATGTGGATGCACCTTCATCGATGATGCACCGATGAACTGTAATGTTCCAAATTTTTAATGGGATTTGAAAAGTGATTAGAGTGGGAAGGTGAGGTTCTCCGTTGTCGAAATCAAATGTGATGAGTTGAGTATTCATGAGGTCGACTGCCCCCAAGGTAGAAAGTAATGATTTCCATTGAGTGGGACAAGTTTGAAGGACTTCTAAGACTGACATGGCAGCCAGGGATTGTGCTAAGTCATCGACCAAACTGTAATTATGAGCCACCCTAGCTTGGGGGTTGTGTACATTCCTGCACAATGGGATGCGAGGAATGCGAAGAGGTGTTTTGGCATTAGGGAAAGGAATCACCAACGGGGGTCCTTTTGGTGCGGGGATTGTTTATGGGGGAATGGGAGGAAACTCAACGGGTGCACGGTATTGATGACTACGTGTTTGCAGAAGGATTTCTTCCTCACTGGTGAGGAGGATGGTATGATCTGTGGGATTGTTTGGATTGAGGTACTATCCCAACTGTGGTGGGGTAGGCTATGTGTCATGTTAGGTGTTTATCACACCCTGGTGCGGAATGGGATTTTGCAGTATGGCTAGGGGGGGTTGTTGCACGTACTGTTGTGGGGCCTGCTGAGGGGCAGGCGGTGCTGAAGGATGTGGTAGACTGCCTGAGTCTTTCAACCGTTTAAAATCAGCGATTTGGTGGCAATGATGAGTATAATGACCAAACTCACCACAAAGGGAACAAGGTAAGGTGGTTCTAACAGTATTGTTATTTTTCCCTTGACACCTGTTGTTATTGTCCCCCCGAGGGTTCTGATTCCCTTGATTCTGGTTGCCCCCAATAGATTGATTCTGTTGGGGGTGATTCCCGCCTTGGCCTGTGTTGTTATTGTTCCTATTTTTTCCTTCGTTTTTGGCATTATTCGACTGATGGGTCGGATTTGTCGTATTCAGCTGTTCAAAATTTTGATATTGCTGAAGGGGAGAGGGTTGAACAAAATTCACCCTAGTGTGAGGGTGTGGGGGAGCCATGGTTTGTGGAGGACCAGGGAATGGAAAGTATGGATTCTGTGGGAGTTGTGATCTATAAGGTACATAGGAAGGCGTGGCGCTTTTGCTAGTACTTAGAGTATAAGCTGAGGTAGAGGGGGTACCAGAACTTGTTTGGATAGGTGGGTGTATTGGGGGTGCCGACGGTGGCCCACTAATGCGTGGAGGAATAGCAACAGGGTATGGTTGTTGATAAGGGGGTGGGGGGTAATAAGAGGTTCCCCCATATGCCGGCGGATATTGAGGTGTGCCATACATTGGTGGTGGTTGGGGTTGTGGACTATGGTGCGTGGTATTACCAATCAATCTATCTGTTGAGTGAGACATCCCAGGTTTGTCTTGACCGAATGGCATGGGTTTTGGGAGATCAAGAAGTACTATGTATAAGTACCCTGATTGTGAATAGATGAGGTTGTATTGTTGAGCCTTACCGATGGATTCTTCTTCTGATTGAGCGAAGATGGAAGCTACATCTTTACAGAGGAGAGAGACAAGTGATCTGAGAAACCAGTCAAGGCACTGTTGTTTGGTGGTTTCAGCTTTGCACAAACTACGTCGTCTACGCCACTTGTGAATGTGATCAGCAATATGTGTGGCTGAGGTTTGTTTGAAATTAGAGAGTAGTTCAAGACCATTATCATGGTGGATTGGTAATTGGAAGAAGCTAAAAAATTCTTTGGCCAAGGACTCAAAAGTCGCATGGGACCCCAATTTTTCGTCTACATACCATTTGGCTAATGGGTCAGTGAGTGTGATTTGAAATAATCGTAGTCATATGGAATCATCCATAATATTGTTGGAAGAGCACCATAAATGCAAATTCATGACATGGTTGGCAGGGTCATCTCTTGCCTTTCCTTCAAACTTGGGGATGTTTGAAGGTAGTTTGGTAGGCATTGCAGGCCATGTGGGGTCATGCAATATAGGATCATTTGTGAGTTTTCTTAGATCTGGTACATTATGAGAGGCCAAATATGGCATCTGTAGTGGGGGTGAAGGATTAGTTCCAGCCATGGTGTGAGTGTTCTGTGAACCTGACCCTTGAGGGGGGCTAGGTGGATTGGTACTTCCTCCTTGAGAGGAAGTTGCGCCCCTGCTTCCATGTAAAGGAGAGTGAGTGGATGGAGGGACTTGGGAAGTGGGCCCAAGTAATGTGGAACCAAGCAAAGTTGATCCTAAGAGAGTGGCACTCACTAGAGTGTGAGAAGGTGGGGCTGATGAGTTGGCAAGACTAGGAACTCCCCCTAAAATAGGAGGGAGGTTTAGCAAGAATCTAGAATGACGGGGGTTCTGTGGGTACCCTATGATGTCCGACTAGCTGAGTGGATGTGTGCGAAGTGTGATGAGAGAAAATAAACAAGAGCCTTTGTTGCAAATTTTAAACTTTAACACGATATATATCTAAATAAAAAATGTAATCAGAAGTGCATCATACATAAAGTGTTTTGAAAAAGAAGCATATATGTGGATAAGTGGATTTTTTCTGCGTGGGGAAGAAAAGAAAAAAAATGCTTGTGTCCTAAAAGACGTAATGTCCTTCCTCTCAAATAGCATTGGACCTTCCAATATTACTCAATAGTGGGGTCTTAAGTCACCGGAAGAGAAACTAGTGAAGGATGAAATAATCAGTTATAATAAGGGGTAAAGGGGGCATATCCCAAAAGAGTTGGTGATATTTCCCAATAGCCACACAAAATCTAATGAAGGTGCAATTGCATCCCACAATTGCCACCTGGGTAGATGTCCTAAAATTTGTTCACTAGGTACCTTAGTCAAAGTGTGGCATTTAGATTTTTGGCCTAAGAAATGGGTCACGGGCTGGATCCCATCCAAGAGGTGGGTGCCTCAAGGGGGGATGCACAGAACAACTGGACCTCATCCTTCAACCCTTCACGGGTATCTCCCTGCCTTATGGTGTTAGGAACACTTGACTTGGAGGATTTTCAATTCCTTATTTGACAACTTCTATTGTTTTGACAATGTGAGAACCAGATAACCTGGAGTTATTTGGATGCCTATCCCTGAAATCCTACCTAGACTAAAAAATTTCTTTTGGCACCTCATGTGGAGGAAAACTTAGTGAGTTTTTTTAGAAAAAATTTATATGTGGTTGTTTGAGATATTGGGGGTGTGAACCAACCTCGTTGAAATTAAATGGGAGTGGATAATTTCTTCAAGAAAAGGGTGGTGTGTTTCGGAATCCCTTTGGAGGAAACTTACTTTGACCTCCACATTTCGAGAAGAAAACTATGTGAATGATAAGTGACTTTTGTGTGTGAATGAGTGAAAGTGTGCCAATGTTTTAATGAATTAGGTGTCACCTTGTTGCATGTGGACTTCACCTAGTCCTTACAAGTGATAATTACCTAATTAACTAAATGCCTTTGGTACAACCTTGCGTAATTCAAAAGTCCCTAGGAAACTAGCATGTGGACATGTGGCTCCTTTACTATGCCTTTAACTCCCTATTGTGATTTAATCTAAGAAAAGCTTTGAAACTATCCTAGATTGTGATCATGTGGGCATGTATGGGCCCGTTACAAAACCTTTAAAATTTCCTAGTGATCTAATCTAAGAAAGTAATTTTCAACACTATCTTATCTTTGTAGCATGTGGGCATGTATGGGCCTGTTACAATATTAAGATGTGTTTGAAAAATAAACTAAGAGGAGTCCCGAGAGGGGTTGTTGTCCTCTCCTAAAGGTTTTAGTCTTTTTAAGGGAGATGAAATTGTCCTACAATCTTTTTCTGATTCTCAAGGTCACTTGGAAGTGCGAGAGAAAAGCATACTCAGCGATTGTTATCCAACTTCTAGTCCCAATGCAAGTTTTATGTGATTATAAATGATTCCAACTTATACTTTTAGTCAAAGAAAGCCATCCATGTGGCAAAATGAAAGAAAAAGAGGAAATAATGATTTTAAACCCCCTAAGTGCCTATGTGTTTTGACTAATCCCTCTATATGAAGAGGGAACTAAGTGTGATGTAGCTTACAACATGCATGAAATCACTTTTAAGAAGGCTAGGGGCCTTCCCCAAATCACAAAAAACCTTACAGTGTGTATTTTTCTGCACAGGTGCTCGGGTCTCAGTGTAGACAGAGGCACACTGAGTGCCTGTGCACAGACCGAAACAGGCATTTGGGCATAGGTGCACAGAAAAACACTGTGATTTTGGCGCACATGTGCACGATGCACGACTGTGGGCAATAAACCCACGCACAACGGACACACGGACGTGAAGAAAATTCTGAATGGAATTCTCTCAATTCAACTTGGAATTGGATGTTTTGTAGGTCGACTTGGGCCGGTTAATGCACCTGCAGGTTAAATAAACCAAAAGAAGAGCTATAAAAACCAAAATGGGGTAGGAAATTGATACCTTTCCCCAGTGGAGTCGTGTTGGCAGCAATAATATAATTGTTATTTTTGATATATCAATTAAATAATATACATAATTGCCTACAAAGGGTCATGAAATTTCATTACTCTTCATGAGCAATTTCGAAACGATAGTTGTAAATCGTCGCTTTTACCTATTGTCTATTCATGCTTCATTTTCATGACTGAAAGCATGAAAAATTGTGACTGTAATTACCATTTTAAATTTTCATTAAAGGCAAATTGTATATATAATTTATTATGGAGTTTTGATTCCTTGCCATGAAGATATTACCCTCTTTGTTTTTTATCCTTTGAATTATAAGCATGCCTAAGAGATTGGTAGTTTTATGAACAAAAGACCCCCACCATTTGATTTTTGTATGGTCCTGTTTTGATCCTTGGTTACGTTTCTTTTACAAAACTCTTGATTTTTCACTTACCCAAACTTTGTAATCAAACCCATGATGCGTGCACCCATTTTCGTTTTAATGTTTTGGTCCTAACTTGTACAAAATGTAAAGGTGGCATACGACTTGCAGACTGCCATTATCTCTTGGGATGGCCTCGGGTTTGGCAAACCTCTTTGCATGTGTTTTAATTAAATGACTATCCCATCGTATTAGTCTTTGCATCGTTCATTGTTGGGCCCAGGGTTATGGCTCTATTTTGTTTTCACAAACCCTACCTGTATGTAGTGTTTTCTTGATTACCCTCCTGTCCAGAATGGCTCCTGTTGTAAGAATTGAACCAAACGGTATCCAAACCCTGCTCTCATACGACGATGCTAGAGAAGATTTGGAAAGAAATGGCTGGCATGTTTTCTTCGGGAAGTTTCAGGGTTTTAATTTACAGGTTGCCCAAGAATTCTCCTTATCCTTTGATGGTTGTAGAGAGAAAGTTGGTGATGTGCAACTGGAGGTTACTGAGGAGTTCCTGAGTCAAGCCACAGGGTTACCAGCGAGCAGTCAAAAACAGTTTAAAAACGCGAAAGTGGAGGAAGTCCCTTGGACCCTGTTGTTTACATCTTGGAAAATAACAAGCTTTGATAGAGGTATGCCAATTTCATTCCTAAAAGATCGGTGGCATGATTTACTCGTTGTGGTAAAGCAATTTTTTACCTATGAGGGGCATTTCGGGATTGTATATTTGTACCATTTGTGTCTGCTTATGAGTTTTATGGGTTTCCCTTTGAATATGTCGTATTACTTACTCAGGAGTCTTTATAAAATGGAGAAGAGATATAACAAACAGGGTTCAGACTCTAGCCTTTTTCATCATGGCCTAGTTAAAATCATGCTCATACATCAATTAAAGTCACAGGATGACTGTTGGGATTCGTTTATAACCCGAAATGGTTATGGTAACCCTGATATTGGGGAGGTAGATAAGCTCATGGTTGAGGATACCCTTGTCCACCCGACGACATCCCTTTCACCTTCTCAGACTTATGTCTCTTCCCCTAACAGTGAACCCTTAATTGATCCCAAGGTCATTCAACAGGCTTGTCAACAGATTACACATCCAAAGGACTATGTTAAGTTTGTGAAGAAACCTACAGAAAAGAGGCTTAAGAGTAATATTGATATCAATTTTAAAAACAAAAGAGTTGGCAGGCTAATTTCTCGGAGTCTTCATAATAAGATAAATTCTCATGCAGACGCAATCAGCATGATCGAGGTTAGCGAAAGATCAGACTCTGAAATTGACAAATTCCTTGCAGAGGAAGACCCTTTGTCATTTGGGCCACACCCTGACCGACCCTATAACTTTTTCGATAATTTGCCTCCCTGTTTGAAAGACAATCCAGAGTTTCTTGGTGTCAAGCTTTACAATAAATCTACTATCCGTATGGAGGGCTCTTTGGTCCACAATCTTGTTTGCTCTAATGCAAACGCCACACAGTTATAGTGTGAGGTCTGTTTATCGTGGATTGAAAGATATTATATGGATATCCCAGTTCTGCAATCATGGGTTAAGGTTTTAAAAGAGCATATCGATTTTTTAACAAACAAAAACCACAGGCTTGAATCCGTCATCCAGGGGAAAGAAATACATATTAAAACCACAGGTCATGTGATATTTAAAAACGTTGAGTATGCTACAGCCATTGTAAACTCCAAGGTTTCATGATACGATTTGATTGCATGTTTACAGGTATGATCTCTTAGATTAATAGCATGTTTGTTTTCATTCTTAAGTTAGATTATTTGGTTTGTTGGATAAGCTATATTTTATCATTAAATTAGTTTGTTTTATTTATTAAATAAAATGAGATTTCATTTACTATTATAACTAGCTACAGAATCATAAGATTCTATAGCCCGTTATATCAATTTGAATTGTGTAAATTAATGATAGAAAAGGTATCTGAAATATTTCTATTTTCTTTCTCTTCTAGGATATTCAGGGATCCATGATGTCAAAAATGATTTGAGGCACTTTTCAGACCTTCTAGTCATATCTATGATGTATTTTCAATGAACAGAAATGAATTGTTGTTAGAGGATTTAGTGAAATCAGGGTGGTTGCATCCCCCTTTATTTTTGAAACAAATTTGATCTCAGGAACAGAAACAATTATCTTTCCTGAGGCCTTTATAAACCTATCATTTTGTAAACAGTTGAGCATCTCGGCCTGGGACCGGAGTATGGACAATTACACGCAGACTTGAATGAAACATAATGCATATTACAACTTTAGCTTTTGTGTATCATGTTTTAGTTTAGGTTCTGTTTATTTCAATGTGATAATAGATGGTGATAGCCTTTGTCTTCATGATTTATTATAACTTGAGATAATTCTTTTATTACATGTTGTCCATATCTTATGTTTCAGACATAATACAGAGTGATCATCGATTCAATTTAAATTATGAGATTTATCTCTAATTTTATGTTGAATGTTTAAATACAAGTTCTTATAGTGAGGCTTATCTCATTGTAGTTACTTGTAAATCATAAGATCACTGTGATTGTGTCCATTATATGTTATGTTATCAAAACTCAATCTCCAGCATATTGTTTTGCATTTATTCATAGCAATCTTAAGATTCGTTGCAGGTTTACTTCTCGGATAAAGGTGGCTGGATATTCTCTATTGTATAGACGGTGGATGCATTAATAGGTTAGTGTGTTATTTTATTTCGTTTGCTTGCTTATTTTAGAAATTTTTATATATGGAATGATTTCCACTATCTATATCTTTTTGCTTAATTAAGTAGTTTAATATTTGAATGTATACATACAAGAAAACAAACCAAAAATACATAGTATTTTTGCTTTCTTTATTACTGTTGTTAAAAGAACCCATTTACATTCGATTTTTATGACTTTAGCTTAAAACTCGTGATTTGTATATATTGTATATATGATAAATAGAACTATTATATAAATATTACTTAGATAAATTGTATATATATATATAGATGTACATATATATATTAGTAACTAATATTTAGTAAGTTATTATATTTCTTTTAGTTGTTCTTTTCTTCCCTTAGGACTTTAGATTGGCCAACGGAGCCATTAAACCCGTCAGGGTGAGTCAATCCAAACAGCTTGGGTTAATTAGACAACCCCGAACTGAACTCACTCTTCCAGTTGACGAGCATTCATTTTCACCCATTAACAAATGGCGCTAAAATGAGGGCCTGAATACTATTAATGGGACAAGAAGGTCACAAGACTCCTCCCCCACCTACCCGCTCACCTATAGTAACAAGAAGTCATTCTGATGAAAACATTGTCCCTCAAACAACAACCACATCAAACGACAATCCACGGATCACCGTTGAACTAGTAACTCCAAACCCCCCAGGGGCTGACGTACAAGAAATTGTTCGTCAATCCCTCACACAGTGCCTTGGCCCGTATCAGACAACTAGGTTGGCCTTTGAACCAACCATTAGAATTTTCTGATATCAGGGAGCAACTGGAAGGTACTGATCTTACCCTAAACCCTACGGATCCAGATCACATCCTCACTCCTGCAGCAGAAGGATCTGGTATTCCACCATCACCACCCCCTTCATCTCCTTCTTCTTCTGGAGAAGAATCATCAGACGAAGGTAGTTCCTCATCTCAACCTTCGACACCACCCACACCTATGGCCAATCCGAACAATCCCGCTAGACCTTGGCTCGATCAAGATGCAGTGGCCATACCTAGGCCCCAACATCCTTTGCCTAAACATCTGGAGAAATGGCTCACTAAATTTGACCCAGATTCCAAGCAGATTGTTGAGGATCATATCAAAAAATTCATGCTAGCCATTAGGCTCTATAGTGTTGAACACGAAGATGTAGTATGTAGGATTTTTCCCTACACCTTTGAAGGCAATTCCTCTACCTGGTACTTTGCCCAACAACCCCACACCATTGTGTCATGGGATAAATTCGAGTCCTGTTTCCTTGAGAAATTCAGAGACGAAAAATCTCCTGAAGTCCTAGTAATGAAACTCTCTAGTTTAAAGATGAACCCCAAAGAAAAGATAAAAGTCTTTAATCAAAGGTTCCTGACATTAAATAATCGAATCCCCATGGACTCAATGACGGCCGAAAATCTTATCATCGCATACTACACGAAAGTCTTACACCAAAACATAGACATTTGGGTAAAAAGGTCCAAGAAAGCCACATTGTTAGAAGCCTTCGAAGAGGCGAGTCAAATCGAGAAATATATTCTCAGCCTAAAAGACAGTACCTGTAACGAGGTAGAGACTATTTCATCCTCCAATAAGAAAATCAAAATCCTTCCTAGACCTCCCCAAAACAAAACTCAACCAGATAGTTCAGATCTAGAAAACTTACAGAAAGTCGTTCAGAAGTTGTCTAATCAAGTTATAGATTTGAAAAGATCGGCTGAAGAAGCTTCTTCAAGCAAAGGGCCTTACAAACCCCCTTTTAGAAAGCCTTTTCCCACAAACCGACCTAACTCAAATTCTGAAGGCCTAAATCTAGAAAGCTTACAATTCGCTATTTAGACGATTCTAGAAGCACATGATAACTTGATTCCTCACGAGATTCCTGAAGAAGTGGTTGAACAAGAGATAGTGGAAGAGGATGAATCCTCTCGCAACATTTTCAGACATTTTTCGGATAGCATTTTTCAAGCTAATTTCGAAACAGTGCATCCTTACAATACCAAGAGCAAGACAACAAATAAATCTTCTCCTAGAGTCATAACTAATGCACCTCCAAAACAGTCTAAATCAATTGAAACTAAACAGAATTCAGCAGCCCCAAGTTTAGAGTATGATTTGATTGAGGATCTAAAAAAACTTATAGCTAACATTTATGTTTACGAATTATTGAAATTCCCTTTTCTTTTGCAAAAGATGCTGCAAAATATTGCAGAAAACAACAAAAACAGCCCCAAAACACCTCAAAAGGTCTCCTCCAAAATGACATCAAAGCCTTCTGATAAAAGAGACCTTGCTGTAAAAAGTGTAACAAATATAGATAAACTAGTTTCAGGGGCTGCGATTAAAAAACAACAAACTTCTACTGTTAATACTCGCAGAAATGTCCCACCATTTTTGTTGACTTTTGAAATTTTCAATAGGAGTGTACATAATTGTATGGTAGATTTAGGTGCATCATCAAACATAATGCCTTGGTCTGTCTATCAAAAAGTAAATGCAAAAGTTCAACCGTCCAGCCTGAAAATTATTCAGCTTGATCGAACTAGTGTTAAAGTAATAGGTGAATTAAAAAATGTGCTCATCAAATTATCATCTAATCCTAAAGTCCATCAAGTTATTGATATCATTGTCCTAGATATCCTAGAAGTATATGGTTTGGTTTTAAGTAGAGATTGGTCTGAACAACTACATGGCTATTTTGCAATGGATTGGTCTCACTTGTGGTTGCCCGAGAATGGAAAGCCTAACAGAATCAAGGCAAATCGTGAGCATTATCTTAAGTTCACGGTAACCAATTTAAATGATCCTAATGAACCATTCACTGCTTTCCCCAATTCACCTGAAATACAGGGGATGGACACTTTTTTTGGCAATTTCATGGCTGAAACTTCTACCATTATTGACCTGGAACAACAATCCAAAATTATGACATGCACACAGTCAACAGCCTTCTCTAAGTGGCCACATGCACCTGACGAAAATCAAATCTGGTCTCTTTACTTCGATGGGTCAAAATCTAAGGAAGGAGTTGGTGCAGGGTGCGTGCTCATTGATCGAGCAAGTAACAAAACTTTGATCACTTGATGGTTATAATTTGAATGCACAAACAACACGGCCGAATACGAGGCACTCCTGCAAGGTCTCAGAAAATCACTAGATTTGAACATTCATAATTTGACTGTCTTTGGTGATTCAAAAATCGTGGTTAGACAGGTAAAAAATTCTATCCACTGTTTATATCCACACCTAAAAAGCTATCAGACTGAGGTATGGAATTTAATGAACAAGTTTTTTGTGTTTAACATAAATTATATTCCTAGATTGAATAATTCTGAGGCTGATTTGTTAGCTAACGTCGCCTCAAAATTTTTTCCTATAGAAGGCCTATCTCCGAATGCATTTTCCGTTGAGTCGTTGTTCAAACCATCCATCCCGGAAAACATCACAAATTGGAGAGTCTTCGATGATGATCAACAGATCATCAGTTTTCTACACATGGAAGAGACTTTCCAGGGCGCAGTTATCGACGAAGGTACCCACGATGCAAACCTTTGCGATTTTATGGTAATACCAGATCCAAGATCCCCAGAGTCTGCATCGGACATGGTAAACTCTATCCCAAAATCTGTGGTTAGATTAGAAAATTTTTATGATCTTCACGATAAATTCAGAAAATCAGTGAATTGTAAAACAAATAGTTCTTCCTTGACACATGAAAAAGTAAATTTAGTAACTAAAGATAACCCACAGTGCATCAATTTGGGGTTGGGATGTTCTGAGCAAGAAAAGATAACATTTATTAAGTTGTTTAAGGAATTTAAATATGTCTTTGCTTGGACGTACGATGACCTAAAGACCTTTGATCCTAACATCATACAAAACATTATTCACATGAAACCCCAGACCCAACCTTTTCAACAAAAGTTAAGAAAGATGCACCCGAAACTTGAACCAACAGTCAAGAAAGAATTAAACAAACTCTTGAATGCTAAAATAATCTTCCCAGTAAGACATACACAGTGGGTCTCTAATCTTGTCCCTGTAAGGAAAAAGAGTGGTGAAATCCGACTATGTGTCTATTTCTAAAATTTAAACTAAGCGTCTGATAAAGACAACTACCCTGTTCCTCCCATGGAACAGATCCTTCAACAAGTATCTGGTTCTAAAAGATTATTGTTGCTGGATGGTTTTTCAGGGTATAACCAAGTCCTTATGTCTCCCCCAGACAAACTCAAAACTACTTTCTGTACCCCATGGGGCACCTACGCTTGTAGGAAGATGCCCTTTGGGATCATAAATGTCGGTGCCACTTTTCAGAGAGCGATGGATATCGCTTTCTGCGGCTTAATCAATCAATCTGTAGTAGTTTATTTAGATGATGTCACTATCTTCTCAAAAAATAAAGGAGATCATCTAGCCCATCTAAGATCTATTCTGTAGCGATGTCATAAGTACGACATTTCTTTAAATCCTAAAAAATATGTCTTCACAGTAGAACAAGGTAAGCTCCTCGGATTCATTGTATCAAATGAAGGGATGATTATTGACCCTGAAAGGACCCAAGTCATTTCAAAACTTCCCCCTCCCTCTTCAAAAAGTCCATGCAATCTTTCTTAGGATAGATAAACTTTGTTAGGAGGTTCGTCCCCGGCTTTTCAGAAATGGTCAGACCATTACAAAATTTAATAAAAAAGGCTATAATAGACACTCCTTCTCTAATGAGCCCTGATTTTTCACGAGACTTCACCCTCTACACGTTTGTCTCTGATTGGTCTTATGTTGTTGTCCTAACCCAAAAGAATGATGAAAACAATGAAGTCCCAATTGTCTTTATGAGCTCATCCTTCAAGGGAGTAGAACTTAATTACCCAGCAGTAGATCAGCAGGCTTATGTTGTTTTTAAAGTGGTAAAACACTTTCGGTCTTATCTACTGAAATCTAGGACAAAAATCATTGTCCCTTACCTTGTTGTCAGAAATTTGTTAGTGCAGAAAGAACTGGGTGAAAAAAGGGCAAACTGGGTCACCTCCTTACAAGAATACGACATAGAAATTACCCCAGCACAGATTGTTAGAGGCTAAGGTTTATGTAAATTAGTTGTCGATTCAGCTATAGGACAGCAAAATAAAATTGATACATTAATTCAAGATCAGCATGATCAAAATCAAATCTGTTGTGTACAAAACCTTACTAGTCCTTGGTATGATGACATCAAGTTTTATCTTATACATGGATCAGCCCCCCATCACCTTGATCCAAAAAAGAGGAGATCACTGAGATTAAAATCTGCTTCTTTTCAGCTGGTAAACGGTATTTTGTTTCGCCAAAATTTCGATGGAATACTTATGTGTTGTCTTGAAAAAGATGAAGCAGAAAAAGTCTTATTGGAATTACATGCAGGGGAAGTTGGTGGTCATTTTGGTGGAGACACCACTGCCCACAAAGTATTAAGAGTAGGTTATTACTGGCCTACTCTTTTCAAAGACGTCCATGCCTTGTGCAGCAAGTATGTAATTTGTCAAAAGGCATCTGGACGAGTACAAAAACCAGCTTTCCTGCTGCAACTAGTTTCGGTAGACTCCCCTTTTCAGCAATGGGGCCTCGATATTATAGGCCCAATTAACCCAACATCCTCACAGCAACATAAATACATCATAACAGCCACAAATTATTTCACCAGATGGTCCGAGGTTGCACCATTAAAAGCTATAAACACCAGCCAGGTAATATCCTTCCTGAATTTAAATATTATCACTCATTTTGGTATTCCTGAATGCCTGGTATTTGACAATGCTTCCTATTTTTCATCTCTTAAAATGAGTGATTTCTCTCTAGAAAAAGGAATAAAATTAAAATACTCTGCCAGCTATTACCCTCAAGGCAATGGTTTGGCAGAATCAACTAATAAAAACCTGATCAAAATTATCAACAGAACGGTCTCTGAAAACCATAAAAACTGGCATAATGCATTATTGAATGCAATCTGGGCTGACAGGGTAACTCCTAAAACTGTTGTTGGTAATTCCCCCTTTTTTTCTCATTTACGGCAGGGAAGCGATTCTCCCACCACATGTCCTTCCTCCATCTCTGCAGTTATTACAGAAGGTGCAAGAAGAAAACTGTCCTCCCTTGGAGAGTCGGATTAACGCTTTGCTGAAGTTAGAGGAAGTAAGGGCTCAAGCAAAATGAAAATTGGATCAACATCAACTCATTGTCAAAAACTGGTTTGATTCCAATTCTGCCTCTGACAAAAATTTTGAGGTAGGCAATCTTGTCCTTAAGTGGGACAAACCTCATGAGGGGAAAGGCGAACATACTAAGTTTCAAAACCTGTGGTTAGGACCATTTTTAATCACTGAAAAACTATGTCCTAGTTCCTTTTGCCTACAGAATTTAGAGGGACAGCCAGACACCTTCCCGGTGAATGGCCAAGCTCTCAAAAAATACATTACTTGATGAGTCTCCCATATACCTTTTGTAAATATTTTCTGTTTTGTTTTCCTTGCTATTTGTTTTTCTTTTCTAGTTTGTTTTTGTTTTCATTTATGCTTATCGGTCTTTCTTTTTGAAATGCACATGCCTGCACCACGGGCTAGCTCAGACAAAGAAAACAGAAGACTTCCCCTTGAAAATAACTGCTAAAAGTTGTCAGAACATTAAGTGTTGTATTTCTCTGAAATTGTAGCATGGTTAAAGATGACTTTTTGTTTGAAAAGCATTTTCTCAGTTTCAATCTGCACTTGAAAGTATTCATGACCATCTTTAAAAATATTTTTACGCTGTCCCTATTCTTTCAGAGAGAAACTCAACGATGTCTCCCTGTTCTTGAAAGTCGGTTTTATTAATGAACTATTTTTGGATCTTGATGAAGGACATCACAAAAAATTTAAAGGCCTGTGGAAATATTAAGATGTGTTAAAAAACTGGAATTTTCAGCGTCACCCCGCTCTATTGAATATCTTTAAAACTATATCAAAATGTGAATAAACTCTCAAAGAGTTGTGAGAAGTGTTTGTAAACCCGTCGGGACACTGAACAGGTCTGTTGGTAGTGGGTAAATGCATGCATGACGCCAAGATAACTTCGTCAGGGTACTGAACAGGCCCGCTGGCAGCGAAGCAATGTCAGGTAAAAGAAAATTCTCAAATATGAATTTCGTTTTGGCCCTAAGCATCCTTCGTTCTGATCTGAAATTTCTTGACAGGATACAGATGTCAGAGTAGGTCAATTGACATCCCTGTCTGGGCTATGAACGCCAGCTGGAAGCAGTGGCCTTGTCAACAATATTGAAGATTTTAACTTAACATCCTGGCTTTCTTTTGCCAAGTTTGTCACCAGTTTTCATTTCTTTAAAAACAAAAGTTATCTGAAACTGGACTGCGTCATGATTATTTCAGATGTTCAAATGAATTTTCAGTTGTTCTTCAATTTGAAGTTTTTCATATTTTTCTAACCTGAACTCGTTCGTGTAACAGAGATAACTTCTTCTCCCAGCATGTCGCCATTGTTGGTAGCAATAATATAATTGTTATTTTTATTATATCAATTAAATAATCTACATAGTTTCCTACACAGGGTCATGAAATTTCATTACTCTTCATGAGAAGTTTCGAAATGATAGTTGTAAATCGTCGCTTTTACCTATTGTCTATTCATGCTTCATTTTCATCACTAAAAGTATGAAAACTTGTGACTGCAATTACCATTTTAAATTTTCATTCAAGGCAAATTGTTTATATAATTTATTATGGAGTTTTGATTCCTTGCCATGAAGATATTACCCTCTTTGTTTTTGATCCTTTCAATTCTAAGCATGCCTAAGAGATTGGTAGTTTTATGAACAAAATACCCCCACCATTTGATTTTTGTATGGTCTTGGTTTGATCCTTGGTTACGTTTCTTTTACAAAACTCTTGATTTTTCACTTACCCAAACTTTGTAATCAAACCCATGATGCATGCACTCGTTTTCGTTTTAATGTTTTGGTCCTAGCTCGTAGAGAATGCAAAGGTGGCATACGACTTGTAGACTGCCATTATCTCTTGGGATGGCCTCAGGTTTTGCAAACCTCTTCACATGCATTTTAATTAAACGACTATCCCATCGTATTAGTCTTTGCATCGTTCATTGTTGGGCCCGAGGTTATGGCTCTGTTTTTTTTTCACAAACCCTACCTATATGTTGTGTTTGCTTGATTACCCTCCCATCCAGTATGGATCCTTTCATAAGAATTGAACCAAACGGTATCCAAACCCTGCTCTCATATGATGATGCTAGAGAAGATTTGGAAAGAAATGGCTGGCATGTTTTCATCAGGAAGTTTCAGGGTTTTAATTTACAGGTTGCCCAAGAATTCACCTTATCCTTTGATGGTTGTAGAGAGAAAGTTGGTGATGTGAAACTGGAGGTTAATGAGGAGTTCCTGAGTCAAGCCACAGGGTTACCAGCGAGCGGTCAAAAATGGTTTAAAAACGTGAAAGTGGAGGAAGTCCCTTGGACCCTGTTGTTTACATCTCGGAAAATAACAAGCTGTGATAGAGATATGCCAATTTCATTCCTAAAATATCAGTGGCATGATTTACTCACTGTGGTAAAGCAATTTGTTACCTATGAGGGGCGTTTTGGGCTTGTATTTTAATACCATTTGCGTCTACTTATGAGTTTTATGGTTTTCCCTTTGAATATGTCGTATTACTTACTCAGGAGTCTTTATAAAATGGAGAAGAGATATAAGAAATAGAGGTCAGTCTCTAGCCTTTTTCATCACGGCCTAGTTAAAATCCTACTCATACATCAATTAAAGTCACAGGATGACTATTGGGATTCATTTATAACCCAAAATGGTTATGGTAACCCTGATATCATGGAGGTAGATAAGCTCATGGTTGAGGAGACCCTTGTCCACCCGACGACATCCCTTTCACCTTCTCAGACTTGTGTCTCTTTCCCTAACAACGAACCCTTGATCAATCCCAAGGTCATTCAACAGGCTAGTCAACAGATTACACATCCAAAGGACTGTGTTATATTTGTGAACAAACCTACAAGAAAGAGGTTTAAGAGTAATATTGATATCAATTTTAAAAACAAAAGAGCTGGTAGGCCAATTTCTCGGAGTCTTTGTAATAAGACAAATTCTCATGCAAACACGATCAGCATGATTGAGGTTAACGAAAGCTCAGACTCTGAAATTGACAAATTCCTTGCAGAGGAAGACCCTTTGTCATTCGGGCCACACCCTGACTGACCCTATAACTTTGTCGATAATTTGCCTCCCTGTTTGAAAGACAATCCATAGTTTCCTGGTGTCAAGCTTTGCAATAAATCTACTATGTGTATGGAGGGCTCTCCAGTCCACAATCTTGTTTGTTCTAATGCAAATGCCACATAGTTACAGTGTGAGGTTTGTTTATCGTGGATTGAAAAATATTATATGGATATCCCAGTTCTGTAGTCACGGGTTAAGATTTTAAAAGAGCAGATCGATGTTTTAACAAACGAAAACCACAGGCTTGAATCTATCATCCAGGGGAAAGAAAAACGTATTAAAACCACAAGTGATGTGATATTTAAAAACATCGAGGTTGCTACAGCCATTGTAAACTCCAAGGTTTCATGATACGATTTGATTGCATGTTTACAGGTATGATCTTTTAGATTAATAGCATGTTTGTTTTCATTCTTAAGTTAGATTATTTGGTTTGTTGGATAAGCTATATTTTATCATTAAATTAGTTTGTTTTATTTATTAAATAAAATGAGATTTCATCTACTATTATAACTAGCTACAAAATCGTAAGATTCTGTAACCAGTTATATCAATTCGAATTATGTAAATTAATGACAGAAAAGGTATCTGAAATCTTTCTATTTTCTTTCTCTTCCAGGATATTCAGGGATCCATGATGTCAGAAATGATTTGAGGCACTCTTCAGACCTTCTAGTCATATCTATGATGTATTTTCAATGAACATAAATGAATTGTTGTTAGAGGATTTAGTGAAATCAGGGTGGCTGCATCCCCCTTTATTTTTGAAACAAATTTGATCTCAGGAACAGAAAAATTTATCTTTCCTGAGGCCTTTATAAACCTATCATTTTGTAAACAGTTGAGCATCTCGGCCTGGAACCGGAGTATAGACAATTACATACAGACTTGAATGAAACATAATGCATATTACAGCTTTAGCTTTTGTGTATCATGTTTTAGTTTAGGGTCTATTTATTTCAATGTGATAATAGATGGTGATAGCCTTTATCTTCATGATTTATTATAACTTGAGATAATTCTTTTATTACATGCTGTCTATATCTTATGTTTCAAATATAATACAGAGTGATCATTGATTCAATTTAAATTATGAGATTTATCTCTAATTTTATGTTGAATGTTTAAATACAAGTTCTTATAGCGAGGCTTATCTCATTGTAGTTACTTGTAAATCATAAGATCATTTTGATTGTGTCCATTATATGTTCTGTTATCAAAACTCAATCTCCAACATATTGTTTCTCATTTATTCGTAGCAATCTTAAGATTCGTTGCAGGTTTACTTCTCGGATAAAGGTGGCTGGATATTCTCTAATGTACAGACGGTGGATGCATTAATAGGTTAGTCTGTTATTTTATTTCGTTTGCTTGCTTATTTTAGAAGTTTTTATATATAGAATGATTTCCACTATCTATATATTTCTGCTTAATTAAGTAGTTTAATATTTGAATGTATACATACAAGAAAACAAACCTAAAATACATTGTATTTTCGCTTTCTTTATTACTGTTGTTAAAAGAACCCATTTACATTCAATTTTTATGAGTTTAGATTAAAACTCGTGATTTGTATATATTGTATATATGATAAATAGAACTATTATATAAATATTACTTAGATAAATTGTATATATATATATATATATATATATATATCTAGACGTACATACATATTTCAGTAACTATTATTTAGTAAGTTATTATATTTCTTTTTGTTGTTTTTCACTTCCCTTAGGACTTTAGATTGGCCAATGGAGCCATTAAACCCATCAGGGTGAGTCAATCCAAACAGCTTGGATTAATTAGACAACCCCGGACCAGACTCACTCTTCCAGTTGATGAGCGGTCATTTTCCCCCGTCAACAAGTCGTCAATCTGTTGCGCCTCTTTTTCCACCTAGATGAGAAAAACAGAGGTGCTTACAAGCTTAGTTGGGTTAGCTAAGCAGGATAGTTGTAAAGGAAAGGGTTAGAGAAAGAATTATAAAAGAACAACTAAGAAATAAACTAAGAAATAAAATAACAACTAAATTAGTGAGCATAAGGACATAAGAACAAAAAACCAATAAGACTCATGTCACCAATGGCAACGTTTATATCAGTGAAAGAAAACACCAAGAAGAAAGAGGACTATGAGTCCCTTCTTCCTCCAAGGGAGGACTCTTGGACCCCCACAAATAAGCTCTGTCGGATGTTTGCAAGGTTATGTGCGGAATTAAGGATCTGGTCCAATATCCACCAGGGAAATGTTAACCTGAATCTAATGTTCCTTCTTCTTCAGAAGACTAGCAATGAAAAGGATAGCAGAAAGGGATAGAAATGAAAAGGAAATACATTACAACTTTGAATGAAATGGTGAAATAATTCCAAGCTAATCCACTCAAGAGGTGAGATGGATTGCCCAATGTAATGGTGCTAGTATACTCTTGATGAGAATAGAGGATTCCTCAAGAGAATAGTAGCAGCATAACTTGTCTATTGAATTCCTTGAAAATGAAGTGCACCCATGGCCTTGTTTTATAACACCTCTTTGAGGTATTGTGCAACCAGCTTGTAGTGTGAAAAGAGGTTAATTAGGGCATTTTTAGGTCTTTGACCAGCCACCCAGTCAGATCCAGTCGAGATTTGGGTGTCGAATCAACTTGGAAGCTAAACCAGAAGTGGGTGGGAGGCCGACCAATTTCATAAATGTGTCGTTCTCAGATGTGCGTGGATTTTAGCGACCACAGTCGTGCATCGGGTGCATGTTCACTTTTCCTGCATTTCTGGTTTGCGCATGTGCGCGCACACCCTGTGTAGTCACAACGCACCTTAATTTTATCACCGGTTGTATAGTTTTGGACCTTTTGGAAATGATTTTGTGGTAATTTTGGTCCATGGGTGACCTCATAACTGTTTGACGACATTGGATTCTTGTAACCATTTGCGGACGAAATTTCAGTGATAACACTCCCCACTGACCTACTTATACCTTCGAATAACAACACCCGATCTAGTTTCCCCACTAGTACCTTAGACACAGGGCATTTTTTCAAACCTGCCACATGGCATAACATATGTCCTTGTCATTTCCTACCAACTGGATGGTAGTTGTCAACCATAAATGTCATGGACCACCCTCTCGAAGGGCCAAATTACCATGGCATGTGCAATACCCTCAACGTGGACTGACATGGTATAAAAATCATCACACCACACATGACGCCTCCATTTATATAGTGACACCTATGTGTTTGTATTGGTTGTATGGCATCATTCTTGGCCTCTCCAACCATACGAGGGAAGGTTGGAAGCATACTCAAAAACCTTACCCCATTAGGGTATTGGGTCATTCAGCCCTCGGGCATTATTTCCACTCTTTAACAAACATTTATACTTCTCGATACTGATATCTTGGGTGTTGGCCCACCAACGAACTGGGATATAGGCCAAACAGGGTGCCAATCCACTGGGAACTAACCTTCCCAACATAATATTGTATACATAGAACCCCATATCCTGGGATTCTAATATCCTAGTATACTCAAGGTGCAATACACCCTCCTAATCCTATAATAACAGATCTATGGTTGATATATCTAGGCCTCTAGATCTAACGTCTGACGTTCAAGGAATTTAATCCCAAACCTCTGCACCCATTTGGACCAACATTCGACACATGGCTTGACATGGAATATTATTGGCATGAAACTTCACAACATAGGTTGATCACACTACTATGGTGTCAACATGTGGTTGATGATGTGTTATGACAAACAACATGGAAAGTGTTAGCTGAAATCACCACGTCATCCTATTTTCTATCGATTTATGCGTAGAACCTAAAATCCATTCAAAATGTGTCATAAATCATTTCCTAGGATGTGGGCAACTGTCATTCATCGCATGGACCAACCATCTTGTGGTATGATTCCCCCTGGTGTCGAGGTATCAAGACATTTGAAAAAGTTGGAAGCTTGGCTAACACTCACACGGTCCACCATCTCGATATGCCCAACATCAACTCACCAAATTTAATAGTGGAGATATAACTCTCTCCAAATCTAATCATCACAAGTGATTTCCTCCCATCTGAGACTTTAGCAATGATTCGTAAAAGGAAATGGGATGGAACCAACAGTTTGAACCCTGCTCCTGAGTATCAACGCATTGGGATTTCATATCGATTACCAGGAGGGATATATCGATGATATGAAAATCTAGTATCTAGACTAGACAATATTCATCCCCATTTCCCCAATAATCTGTTATGTTCAACGGTTGGCATTCAATCGTTCGTTGATCCAACGAAAAAAATCTCTCACGCAATTACAAAGGAACTTTGGCGGGTAAATAACCCATCTTTGGACGGTTGAAACTTAATACACTCGTAATTTTCTTGTCCTCCATTACAACACTATCATGACTTTATGAGCATTTAATGATAATTGTTGAAGCATTGAGTGAAAATATTTCATATCCCAAGGCATGACCTCGACTAGATTCCCACACACTGGTCACCCATAAACCAGACGCTAACACTTGTCATCCACGTGACACTCTAACTTGCACGATAGCATGGCATGTTATGTATATGTAACTTGCACATGGTGGAACCACTTTAGTTCATGAAATTGCTAAGGAAAAGGGAAGAAAAAATTTCCTTGGAACCATTCCCCATCGAGGTATTGGGCCAGCAGGGCACTGACACATCAGGACTCTCCCAAATGGAATACATACACAACAACCTTCCGAGGTCCAATACTCTAGTATTCTTGATGTTAAACTCCCTCCTAATCTCAGTTACAAATTCGATGGGTGAAATATCACAAACCGTAGATCTAATTGTTTTCATTCAAAAGCATCTTTGAATAATGGATAGCTCAGTTAAATAAGTCATTGATACCCCAGTTTCTTGATCTTATGATATCCCGATGATCATAGAGTTGTATTAGATCAACCTTTATTTCTCAAAGATATAAGCCTATCCCATTGAAACTCTTGTTGATCTGTTATTCAGTAATATACTTTCCCTTGCAGATTTAAAATAGTTGTAACTGTATTTTCCTCCATTGAAGCCCTGTCATGAATTTCTAAATATTTAATGACAATTAATGAAGAATTGAGTGCAAAGATTTAATGCATTAATCCTCTGAAATTTTTTCATAAACACACTAAGGAAGGTTTCAAAATGTTAAGAAATATTCCTTGTTTCAATCCCAAAGTCTTAATTCGGATAATTTTCTATGAAGTATCCTTTAAATGGTTAGTATTAAATTCTTTCAAATTTTACATAAAGGTGTTAGTTGTTTCTTTTAAATAAAATTTGCACTTTTTCATTTACTTACATGAGTTTGTATAGACAAAATGACTCAGAAAAGAAAAGAAAATCAACAAAATGACAATGAAGAAGACATTGAAAAGAACCCTAATTCGACATTTTTCTCTGATACTACATTTAAAACGGGCAAGAGCAACATTATGGAGTGGAGCCAAATTTATGCATTCTTGCAAAAAGGGGATTTCAGTGATGAATATGAATTAAATGTCAATGATTTGGGATATATTAAAGCATCTTAAATTCACAAAATTGTTGACAGGCCAACTATTTTACCTTATTATGACATGGTATGAGATTATCTCCCATACTGATATATCTACATGCACTATTGCTAATTCATCATGTCAATTTGTTGGTTCCTTTAGGCTTGAATATGTTAATAATATGTATAGGTTAATCCCACCCACAGTCAAGCTTGATGACAATTTCATTAAGGAATTCATAAAGGAAAAATTTGAAAAGGAGGAAATGAAAATGGCTCACTTGATTAAAGAAGGGTGGCTCGACCCTGATTCTTTCAAAGTCATAGGTGATAAGATCTATCTTATTGGTAAACTGAAGAAATCCCTTATTTTAGTTTTCATAATGCTTTGTCATCTATATGGTGAGAAAAATCCCTCCAAATTCAAGTTGAGTTGGGTCTCTCTCATCCACCAAGTTCTTGCAAGGAATATTTTCAATTGGTCTCATATATGTTTTGCCAATATTAAATAAGAAGTGAAAAAGTATCAGGAAGCTCCTCTAGGATATTGTCCAGGGTTTTTTATGTCTTCTTATTTGGTAGATGTCATCAGTGTAGCTACCCATATCCCTATTTTATCTTGGATTCGGTCTGACTCTAAGGAAGCAATTCATTTATACTATTCTAAAATGTGGGCAGTCAACTGCAAAAGTTATTTCTATGATACCTATTTTTTTTTCATGATTCCACTACATTTTCTTTTGAAAAATCTGGCAGTCGCAAGATTCAATCAAGAGGATATGAATGCCATAAAAGAAATTGGTGATTGTTTTATAGATGGAGAATTTTCATACATCATGATCTTTTTGTGAAGGGCCCCATCATCTCTTTCCCAAGTACGTGTCGACATTTCATTCACTTTGGCTAAAAATCAGAAGAAAAAAAATGGCCTAATTTCCCGATTTCAATAGGTATTTATACCTTGTTAAATCCAAAACATGCTCAAAAAGAGGTTTAATTACTAGATGGAATCTCACTGGCCCAAGGATATTTTAAGAGACATGATCCAACATAGTTTGTCAAAAAACAATGTGCTACAGTCAAAAGAAAAACATATATTCATGAAGAAAATTATTTTGACCTTGTTTTCTAGAGAGCCATCAACTTCCATGAAGCATCCCAAAGGGTTGATGCCATCAGAGATAATGTTAATTTCTTGAACTTTATTTAATGAAAATTTAAGAGGAAGAAATACTTTCTTATGGAAAAGAATACAAAATAGGGAATTGTAGAAATTGAGGAAGATGAAGAAGAAGATAAAAATGAAACAAAACCAGGTCATAATGCTTCTTCAACAAAAAAACAAGTAGGAAAATCTTCACAAGAGAAATTTGTAACAAGAAAAGAATATTCAAGCATAACAAATACCCAAAATCTAGCCAAAGTGGCTAAGGAAAACACAAAGTTGAACACCGGCACATACATGGAATTTTCCCACATAGCACTTGTTCATATTATCGATCCTATCAATAGTAATCCCATAACCTCAATTCTAGGAAGGCTAGTCACCACTTCTTTTGATCTTGATAACATTTCACCTATACAAGACATTGTTATGTCTTTAGACAATTATTTTTTCTTTGATGAAAAGACCAAAATTATAGAAAAGAGAAAGTCCAAAAAGAGGAAAAAATACCACCTTGAAGAAACCACACAAGAAGTAACTCAATTATGGAATGTTTCACATTTGGATGATGAAGAATTTGCAGAGGAAGTTGTTGATGCCTTGGGGGCATTTTCCAATGCAAATAAATGGTCTATGAGTAGATTAACTAACCAGCTAAAGAAAGGGAAGAACAGAGAAAAGGAGCTTCTGGAACAACAGAGGATACAAGAATACAATTGGTCATAGAAACATGAATCTCAAGTCAAAGTTTTCACAGAAGAAAACAATATTTCTCATAATATCATTGCACTGTTAACAACAAAAATAGATGCAATTAAAATTGAGCATGACACATAAGTAGTCACATTCCTTGCAGAAAAAGAAAAGAAAATAGCAAATATTATGACAAGTAGATAGATACCTTGACTGCTAAACTAGAAGAAGCGAAAATGAGAAATGAGAGTTCAAAAATACTAAGAAAAGAAGCAATAGGGATTAATGCTAAATTATCATCTTCACAAGTATTGTTATATTCAAGATTGTATGTCATTAAAGAACAACAAATCCTGGAGTTTCTTCCTGAGTCTCTGTTACAATCTAAAAAGAAACAATATATCCAACCTATTTTTGATAATTAGAAAATATGGGAGGCACAAATAACCAATTTTCCTAGGATACACCAAAATGTGTGAAGAATAAAAAATCCAAATACAAGATTCACTTTATTTTTGGCAAGCAAGTTGTTTTTTTTTTTCACATAATTTCATTAACAAAACAAGTAAAACTTGCTTAGTATTATGGGATTTAGCAGTATATATAATTGAAGCATATGAATTGCTTCATGTGCAATTTCTTGGAAAATTAGTTCCATTATAAATTTTTCTTACAGATGTGCATCAACAGGTATACTCAAGGAAAAATAGTTTCAACAATTTGAATTTTTGGACACTGGAAAGTGTTCAACAACTTCTCAATCGTCCAACAGAATGTTCAAAAACAATTGACAATTCCTTATCCAATTTTTCAACCAAACCAAAATACGTTACTAAGAATATTTATTGATGCAAATTAAACAAGGAAATTTCCTAGCCTCGGTTAATTGCAACCATGTTAGAAAAAGTCTCCTTATGGAAAAATCAAGGACAAATGCAAGCAAAAGAATCAATCATAGGTGTTACTAATGTTCAAAAAACTATCTCTCCTTGATATCACCTATCAAATCAATTTCAAATATTTAAGCCTATTGATTCCATCCAAGGGAGGAAGTAGTTATAGAATTTTGCATCTTCTCTCCTATTTATTGTAATTTTGTACAAAAAAAATGAGATTGGAATTTATGGAGAGAAGGTTATGTGCACTATTGTAAAAACATTAATTTTTTAAGTTTTGAGGACTTGGAAGTGGCTATAGTTCTATGATGTTTTATTAGTTTTAGTATTGTTATTCAACACTAATGAAATTTTTATTTTGAAAACTAGTCCTCTCTTTTGTCAGGTTTATTTATGAATGGAATCTTTATGTTCTTGGTTTCTGCACTCATGTTAGAATTTTCAGAAAATCTTATTTTTCATTCTTAAATGAATTTGATCATATATGATGTGGAATTGAACATAGTTTGTATATTAATGCTTGTTGAGTAACTATTTTCTCTACTTGTATTTTATATGCATAAGTATAGACTAGTGTTTTTGCTGTAAGAAATTTTCTTGAAATCTGACAGTTCATCCTTGTCTCATGTTTAATTTAAGTTAATGAATATGAGTATGTCAATTGGTATTTTTCTTGGTAACTATTTACTAAGTTAAAATTAAGATACATATATGTTAACACTTCTCAAGTTGTTTTAACTATTTTTGTGACTTGATTACTCATTTTTGTCTCATATCCATCTCAAATTTCTTCTTACTTCTCACTATAATACTGTGAAATATTTTTGGATTCTAGTAAGAATAGTGTAGTTTTAGAATAGTTATTAGATTATTTCTTTCTTTTTCTGCACAATTTCTTAAAGAGCTTCACAAAAATTCTTCTTCTGAGAAGCAAATTTCCTTAATGTAAATTGTTCCCACATACATGTTAGGATCACCATCCCAAACGAGTATAGTTATAATTGGGGCTTTGATCACACAATTTCTCCATGTCCCTTTCCAAGAGTTTTTCCACGCATCAAAATATGTCAAAGTTCAAAGAGAGAGGCGAAATAGATACACTGAACATAAATTGATTTACACGATAAATACACCACATTAGGGTTTCAATACCCATCTAACTATTAAATAGAGACAATGATATAGTGAGAATCCAACGGATTTCTAATCAAACTGATGGTGACAGTAGCTAAATAGAAGTTCAACTATCGCTCACTGGAGTTGACTTAATGATCTATCAAACAACTTAATAGCCGGAGATTACATTTAACAAAATGCAATTTTCAAATTTCTTCTTTCTTACCATCATATATTTTCATTATTTCATGAATGACAAATTATCATTTTCTTGAGCAAAACTTACACAAAAATATGTCTATGAACATCATGTCTAAATGAAGTAGTTATAAAAAAATGAAATCCAAGTCTTTGCAAAACATGAAGTTCTTTCTTTCGCTATACAAAACACAATGGAATGTTCATTAGATTTATTTAGTTACTGATTTATTGTTCTAATAGTCAATTAATGATGTTCACTAGCTAATGGTGTTGTTGGTATAACTGATGCCCACATTTTGATTCAGTCAGAACTCCGAGTTCATCTAATTTTTATATTAAATATGTTGAAGTTTTTTAAAATACTACTTGTTACACATTATTTTCGTCACCCTCATGATCATTAATGATGTAAACCTATATGTTTCCTTCAGAGAGGTCAGTGGCCTGAATTTCTGAAGAAAGAAGGGAGAAGAACTTTTCTTGAGAGAAGAAGTTGTGTTTTCCTCTGTAAAAACCCTATTTTGGAGGATTTCCGTGGGTTGCATCATAGCTAGGGTGCAGAAATGCCTGATTTTCGTAGGCTGCACTATAGCTAGGGCACGGAATTTCCGCAGGCTGTACTATAGCCAAGTCGCGGCTGCCTTCGTACGTGGGAAAAATGAGCAGTTTCTCGATGCTTCTAGAAGGAGAAGCTTCTATGGTGAGGTGGCCACCGAATGGTTTGGATCTTACTTGCTTTCATGATTTAGTGGGATCATCCTAACCTCCTCACCTTATCCTCTTCAGCTTATAAAAGGAGAGGAGCTCTCATGAAAAAAGTTAGTTGGTTTTGGAGCTTGGCTTTTGTATTTGGATTGATCTTGAGAAATCTAGCCTGGTTATGGCTTTGAGCTTTGCTTTGTCAAGATAGATTGTGAATATCTATCAGATCCATGGTCTCAGAATCCTTGGAGCAAGAAGTGTGTGGGAAGCAAGGAATCATTGGAAGTAACCTTATGACATCAAGGCATACGGTTGTAATCTCTCTTCCTATTATGAATATAATACAGTGGCATGTTTCTTTCCCATAGAATTATCTTATTTTATTGCATAATTCCTTGATCATATGCATAGGTTGTCATTGAATATATTCTCTCTACTTTCACTTTGGTTGGTTTGTGTCTCACTGCAGGATCAATATCACAAGAGCACCGGAGCGAAACAGGAACAACAAAAACATAAGGAAGTGACATGTAAAGGTATGGCTATCATCTTTTGTTTAGTAGTAAATTCGATGATTAGAGCCTAGGGAAAGCGCCATGTCCTATCGTGTTTTGTTCTAGATCTAGGTGGATCTAGGGAGATTAGTTTATGTCTGCATTTACTGATTTATCTGTTAACAAAATTGGCAACTCCACTGGGGACACAAATGTTTTCCTAGTTTTCCTAGTTTTCCTTGTTTTCTTTCGTTGATTGTTTGGTTTTTGTTTTCTGAGTCACTGGAGGATCCAGCTTGACTCTCTGACTGTTAAAATTCACTGGAAAACCTTCTTAATTTTTAATTTTTCCATTTTGGATGATTTTCGCACCCTTCTTTGAGGGACAGTGCGACAACTTAAGATTTCCGCACCCTACCAGTTTAGACCAGTGTAGAAACGTCACACCCTACCCATATCTGGCCCGCGGAAATCAATGATTTCCGCACTATGCTAGTCTTCCAGCCTACGGAAATTGTGAAAGAATTTGTATTTGGTGGTTTTCCCTGCCCAGATTTGTGATATGGTTCTGGGGTGATTTGTTGGATCTGTTTACAGTCTACTTGACAGCTTTCAAACTAATTTTAGCCATCTTTGCTTTGTTTTCTTTTGAAATATTTAGTCTCTTGCTTTGAGTGTCTTTCAGTTACAAAGCACTGCTTTTTCTTTAGAATTGTTTGGTGAAATAACCTATTTTTCTTTTATTGAATAGTTCATGTTAAAAGATAAACTTTGTTTGGGTTGCTTTTGTTTTGAAGAAGTTCTCTATTTCTTTTAGTGTATCTTCGAAACAAAAGTTTTAATTTCTTTCCTTATATTAGATTAGGGAAATCCTTGCATTTGAAGTAGCGAAATTGCCTGATTCTTGGCCCTTTTTTTGGGGGGGGGGCATGAATCGTGCATTGGTGTACAATCTATTTGTCTCATTTCTTGAAAATCTTGATATTTATGAGTTTAATATACTTTGAGACATTGTACGTTTGGGAATGATAAATGTTTTCTCATTCTCGTAGCACAGCTTTCATCGAAATGAAAAGATTGCATCTTCATCTCTTTGCATAACTTTCGAATCAGTCAAAACACCATTTTGTCCATGCCATTTTTATTTTGAGTAACAACAACCATAAAATAAAGCGCTTATAAAAATTGATTAGACATTTTTATATTTTTTGGTAGCAAACCTACATTAGATTAGTTGTAGGGCTTTGGAATAGGTGTGAAAGATAACTTTCCAAAGATGCAAACAAACATAGAATCCACTTATTACAGTTTGTCTTGGGAATCCCTTCTAACAAAAGGGTCAATCATGAGGTCGCATTGATACTGACAGATTTACTCACTCTGCTTTGTTGGTATTGGTGTAGAGATTGCGCGTATTATGGGGGTTGCTTGAGAGGTATACCAATAATGATGAGTGGAAGCCTTTCAAGTTGATTTTGGGCTAGATACACTGCCCTTGCACGTGGATCGGACTGTCGACTGTTTCCCCAGGCATCACTGTAGTGATTGGTAACCTTAGTGGCCTATCTCTTTAGGGTCTTTACACAAGGTGACTGTGGAGGCGCAAGTCTTCACAGTACTTGGAATCGACGTTGGCCAAACTCACTCGGGCTCCTTGGATGGTATACCCACATTTATGTGTGGGAGATTGCACTAGGGTGTAAGTCCGTTAAGTAGGTCGTCAACATAAATTTTCCACCTGCTCTGTCTCAGCCCTTTTTTACATTGTTCCCGCGACGTTGGATTTCATCACCAACTAGTGTGTTCATTGTGAGAATATTTTGTTTGCTTGCTTGCTTACTAGATTTTTAGCATGTGTTGTTTGTTTTCCCTAGTGGACTCTAGATTGGATTTTTATTTGATGGCTTCATTTCCTGAAATGACCAATGAAGGAACCCCTGCTCCAAGGGAACCTTTTGTTTTTCCTTCTTATGGAAACATTGGTCCTCCTCACATTTCTACTTTGAGCCTTCCAGGTCTCACAATTGGACTACCGGTATGGTTGTTTTCCACTCAGGTAGTCCTGAATGCAGTTAGTGCTTCATTTGTAAGAAATTCCCCCCAAGAACATCAATCTTATGTTGATCCTTCACCTTCTTCACCAATAAGATCTTCTTCACCTTCTCCACTTGCAAGGTATTCTTCCATTTCATCTTCTTCATCGAGTGAAAGCTCTCAAACTAGTAATTCAGTGAATAAGAAGAAGAAGAAAAGGAAGAATAAGAAGAAGAAAAATAAGAAAGGATCCACACTTCCAACCACTGTCGGACGTGTTGGAAAGAAACCAGTTACTATTAATCATACTAGGAGTGTTGATGATGCCAAGAACACCCAAACAACCTATAATCCCAAGTACCCTTGTAGGCTTTGTAAGGGTAGCCATCTTCTTAAGGATTTCCTTGGTCTATCCAAGGCTATAGAAGCATGGTCTACACACCCTCGCCAACCTGTGTCGTTAGCCTCTGAACAACATGTTGATGACCTCCCATCAACTAGTCACGATATAGTTGGGAAGAATAAAAGTAGAGCCAAGTTCCCATGTATGTTATGCAAAGGGCGTCATCTAACTCATATTTTCCCTCATATGGAAGAAGCCTCAAAATTCTTGGAAGACATGACTGCTTCATAGCCTCAATTTCCATCTGCTTATCACAAGCTTACTCTCGACCCACCTGTAGTTGATGGAATGATCAATCCAGCCCCTTCGTCAGTCAACCCGATTGATCATGTAATCAATCTGGTCACGTCCTTATTTGAACCAGTTGACAAAGTGGTTGATCCGATCCCATCCTCGCTCGATCCCACTCTCCCATTAGAGAGTGAAACCCAAGTGGTTGATTCGATCCCATCCTCGGTCAATCTCACTCTCCCGTTAGAGAGTGCAACCCAAGAGGTTGATTTGTTTCCACCTGTCGACCCCAATCTCCCCTTGGATAATGAAACCCAAGTGGTCGATCTGATCTCGTCATCGGTCGATCCTACTTTCCCACTAGAGAGAAAACCTGATACTATTGATATGAAAATAGAAGCCTGACTTGTTATGCTATGCAAGCACCCTCTACTTCATAAAATAAATCTTAACAGGACCTTGCTTCATGTATTAAAATATGCAAGTTGGTTTATGTGTTAAGTTCTTGGTTCTTCTTTGCAAAGTTCATGTGTGAGGAATGTTCTTTTAAATGCTTAAATATGTGTTATAAACAAATACACAGCAATATAAAGTGCAGCAAATAACACAGCAAACTCACAACAATACCAAGATGATAAAGGAGTTCACCCCTCTCTGGGCTACATCTCCTTGAGCCTCCTTCAATGGACTTGGCTCTTTGGGATTAGTTTGTCAAATTCTCTTTACAAGCTTCTGCTCAACTCAAATGGATTTACAGACTATACCATTGGATTCAGAATACATAAAAACCCCAAAATTGACTGTTAGAACTCTGAAAATGGACAATGGCTCATCCAACAATGACCTCTTCTACATGTGACCTCCAAGCTTCCCTGAACTTGAATGAGGCAAAAACACCTGTGAAAGTCCTCCAATGGATCTGAAACCTATCCCAAAATGTTCAGAGCATAATAATCTGTCAGAAATGACTATTCAGTCACAGAAAATAGATATGTGCTCATTAGAGCAATGCCTCAAACAATGAGGGCTTCAAGCTTCATGGAGCTTCCTCAAACTTCAATGGTTAAAAACCTGCATCAGAAGTCTTCAAATGTTTGTGAAAGCTGTGCCAATGGACTCAGAACGTCCAAAAACCCCTAGCTGGGCTTTTTCGGCACCTCATTTGGCCAAAAACTCCAAAAGTTATGGCTTCTGCCATTTTTCCCCTTCAAGCTCTGTTACTGGTTCGCCATTCTGCACCTGTGGGAAAGTAAACCTAGCCTCTGGCGTTTTCCGTCACAAAACTCAGCACCCACGCGCATCCCGCAAATGGTGCCAATCTGTCGAACAGTTAACGGAAATCAAGCCCCCCGAAACGGAGGTGTTGAGCGCATGGGGACCATGTGGTCACGTCCCGCGCGCATAATGGGCTATTCGTTCTTTGTTTAAACCAGGTCGTGACATGTGGCTAGCTTTGTGGGAGTTAAACGTTTGATTAGTTTCAAACCACGCATTCATATATATATATAATGCAACGTAATAAACAATAGAAACCGTGGGCTAACTCACCACACATTTCCCGCGCGCAAACCATATAAAAACGTGGCCATATGAAATACAAGTTGTAACCAAGAGCCAAATGGAACCCCGCGCGATGGCATACATATATACAACAGGGTTAAATGTAATGTGTCACGCGCCATTTATCAATGAACCCGGTCATATGATAGAGTAATACAACCGTGGGCTGTAAATATGAACCCCGCGCGAATTTATAAATATATGGTCACATATGATAGTTGATATGACCACGGGTCGATACAAACCCGCGCGCAAATCCTCCGCTTTACTATGGTCATGTGAAAGGTCAATGTGACCCGGGGGGGCTGGGGCTAAGCCCCAGCCCCGACCCCCGCACCCATATCATTATAATTTCAATTCAAATGATTATAAAACCATATGTTTATTAAAATCAAACATGTGGCGCGTTGGTTGTTGGACTTTGTTAAATCATGTGACCCCGGGGAGGTCCGGGGGTCGAACCCCGCGGCCTCCATATAAATTTTATAAACCCAATATGAAACCAACATCCATTAAATGGGTGCCACGTGGCAGCCCTTCATTGGGCCACGTGGCGCCTTTTTATTCGCCCAACTATAAGCCACGTGTCACAACCTTATTCGTTCACAGTCAACTATTAAATGCCTGCCACGTGTCAGTCGTACGGTGCCACGTCAGCAGTACGGATGCTCAGTCAACTGTACGGCCTCTGCCACGTCAGCAGTACGGCCTGCCCAGTCAGCATCATTTTTTTCCCCTGTTTGGCTCGGCGAACAGATCGCGATAACTTCTCCATACGGACTCCGTTTGCGAAAGTAAATATACCACCGGAATCAGGAGAACGAGACGGACGCAATGACACCATTTTCGTCGCATTCCGAGCACTTTAAAAATTGAGCAAATTTTTGACCCCTAGTCCAGATTTTGATCAACTACTCACATTTTTTTCATTGATACAGACTCTATCATTCTTAGGGGTCTCCCTCCTTCTCCCACGGAACCTCCTCTAAGTAATGAGACCATCTGTTTTAATTGGGGTGTGCTAACTGGACCTCGTCTTCCCTCTCGCATTCCTTTCCAAATTACAGTGCAGGTTTGTGGTCGAGACGTTCCTCATACATTGATAGATGAAGGTTCATCCATTAGTATTTTGTCCTCCATTGCTTGGCAAGATTTGGGTTGTCCTCAGCTTGCACCAGTTACGCAGAATCTGTTATCTTTCAACAAAAGAACCAATCAACCTTTAGGGATCCTTCCTCAGTTTCTTGTAACTTTGGGAGGGAAAATTGTCTTTATTGATGTCATGGTAGTCCAAGACCCCTTGGATTTCTCTTTACTCCTTGGGCGGGATTATGTCTATGCCATGAAAGATATTATGTCCACTATTTTTCGTGTGATATCTTTCCCTCACGATGGAAGAATTGTGACTATTGATCAACTTCCATTCATCGGTCTTGATTGGATTACCTCCCTTAGTGGTTCTTATATGCAGACAATATCGCCCTTGCCACAAGTAAATTATGTGGCGTTGTCTCCCATGCCTTCCACTATCGATGATAATGACTTGGATCCGGTAGTTGACATGGTGACCTCTTCGATAGGGCTATTGGAGCCTGACCTCCTTACCCCTCTCGCGACCCTCGACATGTGTTCCTTCCATAGTGTGTTTCTTCCGTGAAATGAAGATATCTTGGAAGCCATGATCGAGTTTTGTCCATTGACATGGTGTCCTTCTAGTCCATTGTCCTCTTGGAAGCCATGATCAAGAAGAGCCTCGAGCATCATTTCTAATTTCAAGCTCGTTAAAAAATGAAACCAGCCTTGAGCATGATTTTCTGATTTCAAGCTCGTTAAAAAATGAAACCAACTATGAGGATAGTTTTTTGCTTGCAGCAACCTCGTTAAAAAATGAAACAGATGTTATGAGCATAGTTCTTATCTTGTGTCAATCTCGTTAAAAAATGAAACAAACTTCCCTCTCTTAGTTGATTCAAGTCATTTGTCTAGTATTTGAAGCTTCCTTTCCTCCACCTTTGCAGTTGGATGAAACGAAGCTTGGGGGGCATTGCTTTCAACCTCTGGAATTCATGCTGAAGTTGAGTCGCTAGCTTATTAATCTCGGGGCTAAGTACTGACCATACCTTTTTTATGTGTTGGGAAGTTCAAGCATAGCTTTCTATGGTTCAAGCTTGTGTAAAAATGAAACCACCTACCTCAAGCATAGTTTTCTCTGGTTCAAGCTTGTGTAAAAATGAAACCACCTACCTCAAGCATAGTTTCCTCTGGTTCAAGCTTGTGTAAAAATGAAACCGGGCCCAAGCATAGTTTTGTTTAGTTTTTAAGCTTGTGTAAAAATAAAATCTATCCCAAGAACAATTTTGTTTTGTTTTAAAGCTTGTGTAAAAATGAAAACAATCCCAAGCTTAGTCTTTGTTCTTTCTCATTCTCGTAAATACATGAGAATAAGTTATTGAGCTTAGTATTTATTATTTCTCATGCTCGTAAATCAATGAGAATGTAACTGAGTATACTTTTATCACGTTTTCGAGCTCGTAAAGGTTATACGAAAAAAGAACCCCCTGGAATTCCCTTTAAGCTCTTTTTAGACTCTCTAAACATGAAAAGATTGTCAAGCGACCTTGTTCTTTTCATGCTCGTTAAAGTATTTGAAGAAAACATATGTTGAGCGATATATTATCTCTTTTTTGGTCTCATCAGACTACTTTACGAAAAAGGAACTAAGAGAGTTCTCTTTAAGTGTTTTTCAAACTCTCAAAATATGAAAAACCCCCGAGTTTTCTATCTTTGGATTCGTTAAAACAAACATCGAAAGGCCCATATGGGACCGAACCACTCCTTCTTAGGGTTCGTTAAACATACTTCGAGGGACTCATCTGAAGGATGAGCTTACATTTACAAGCATATGTTATCCTCCTCAAGCTTGCGTAAAAATAAAGAGGTACTCACCAGAAATGGTGGGGGGGGAATTGGGAAAGAAATGTGTCTAAACCTGTATTCCATGGAAGAGTCACTTTTGAACATGACACCCTTTCACTTGCTTTGTGTCTAGGTTGGAAAATCTGCTTGTCTCTTGATCATACTCCTTATAAGATTACAAATTGGTCTATGATCCCTATTGTTGAGTTAATGTTTCCAAGACAGTTGTCGTGTCTTCAATATGTTCAAAAAATAAGTTCAACCCATAAATCCTTCTATTGCATCGGCCATTTCTGCAGTCCTTAAGCCTTCTATTGCATTGACCATCCCCGAGTCAGTCTACATCAAATCTTGTTACTTGTTTCGTGTCATTGATGGGGGATACATTAAGGCCCTCCTATGACGAGTCTTTTCCTGTCGACTTCAACTCATTATCCAGGAATTAGACTTAGATACCAATTTGTACCTTGGAACTTGCATGCCTCAATGGCAGGTTTCCTCGCTTTTGAAAATGGGTTTTCATTATTGACCCTTGATCGGGATATTTCGCCGAGTCTTCGACTTCATCTCATTAATTTACATTCGTTGGATTGTACTAGAGTACCTTGGGAGTCATTGACATTAATGGTGATTTCCCTCGCACTTGTTAACGGTTCTCATCATTGACCGGTAATCAAGTGGTTTCTACCATGTTCGACTTCAACACATGTATTCACATGGTTAGATTCGTACTATAGAGTGGTGGAGATGAAGACACTGAATATTTTTTTACAGATTCAGGTTGCATTGGAGTATATTCAGTTTGTACTATTGCATATATCCACATTGTATGTCTCATGGCTATGTTCAAATTTGAGTCTTTAGCACAGATCCACAGTGTATTTTTGGTGGCTATGTTCATATTTGATTCATAATGGCATGGATCCACAGTGTATGTTTGGTGGCCATGACCTGTCTTACTTGACATGGATCTTTGCATGTCTCCATTTATGCTTTGCGTCATTTGTATTCTGAGTATGGGAATGCCTACCTCAATGATGATATATTATGGTACTGTATTTCCTTGTTTGTTGACAGGTTTCCAACCAACGTGTTCCTTGTTCCCTACACACACTCGACAAAGTATTTCAGCTATCGCTCTGTTCTAACTTCATACTTTGGGGGGCTCTCTATTACACATTATTTTCGTCACCCTCATGATCATTAATGATGTAAACCTATATGTTGCCTTCAGAGAGGTTAGTGGCCTGAATTCCTGAAGAAAGAAGGGAGAAGAACTTTTCTTGAGAGAAGAAGTTGTGTTTTCCTCTGTAAAAACGCTATTTTGGAGTATTTCCGCAGGTTGCACCATAGCTAGGGTGTGGAAATGTCTAATTTCCAGAGGCTGCACTATAGCTAGGGTGTGCAGTTTTCGTAGGTTGCACTATAGCCAGGTCGCGACGGCCTTCATACGTGGGAAAAATGAGCATTTTCTCGATGCTTCTAGAAGGAGAAGCTTCTATGGTGAGGTGGCCACCGAATGGTTTGGATCTTACTCACTTTCATGATTTAGTGGGATCATCCTAACCTCCTCACCTTATCCTCTTCATCTTATAAAAGGAGAGGAGCTCTCATGGAGAAAGTTAGTTGGTTTTGGAGCTTGGCTTTTGTATTTGGATTGAGCTTGGGAAATCTAGCTTGTTAACTTATGGATTTGAGCTTTGCTTTGCCAAGATAGATTGTCAATAGCTATCAGATCCATGGTCTCATAATCCTTGGAGCAAGAAGTGTGTGGGAAGCAAGGAATCATTGGAAGGAACCTTACGACATCAAGGAATACGGTTGTAATCTCTCTTCCTATTATGAATATAATATAGTGGCATGTTTCTTTCCCATAGAATTATCTTATTTTATTGCATAATTCCTTGATCATATGCATAGGTTGTCATTGAATATATTCTCTCTGATTTCACTTTGGTTGGTTTTTGTCTCACTACAGGATCAGTATCACAAGAGCACCGGAGTGAAACAAGAACAACAAAGACATAAGGAAGAAACATTTAAAGGTATGTCTATCGTTTTTTGTTTAGTAGTAAATTCAATGATTAGAGCCTAGGGAAAGTGCCATGTCCTGTCGTGTTTTGTTCTAGATCTAGGTGGATCTAGGGAGATTAGTTTATGTCCGCATTTACCGATTTATCCATTAACACTACTAAAACAAATTCCATTGTTTTGTTGCTAATGTCTTTCATGGGTTTTTCTGTTCTATGGAGGATGATATTCGTCTTATTGTTCCTTTCAACGTTGGTCTGGTTATGGAGGTGTAGCTAGATATAGATAAGGATGAATGACTATTTCTCTAGTAAGAATTCAAGGATCCCTAAATGAAAAGCTTAATTAATCTAATTTTCATCACATAATAAACTTATGAAGTGCAAAGGCCTGCAAGCAAAATTCAGCAAAATTAAAAAATTGGTAGTTGATCCTTCGGATCAGACTCCATGTATAGTGGCCTATTATAACCCTTGACATGTTTCTCGCTACAAAAATATGCCAAGGAATCCATAAGATTGATTGGTTTTGTTTAACTTGGTCTATTCTAAAACATATTGTTTTGTTGACTTACTTTAGGTCCTCAAATACAATCCTTAAAAATTAAAGATCAATATTTAAGGGAATAATATTTTTGTTTCTTACAACTAAATATTTTAATGGGAAAGACAAGAGGTGACAAAAACAAAATCTGATTTCAAAACAACATATTCTTTGATAAATATTATTTTACTTTTATAAGGAAGAAATGATAACAAAATATGTATCTAAACCATAATATAATTTGAGCCAAAGGGAATAATTTGTTTCTATTCAAAAAAGTTAATAAAAATTAAGTGCAAGTCCTCTTAATACCGACACCATGTCAAAGAAATCTGTAACTTTAAATGATCCTTTTTATTGTTTACAACAATGCTTATTGTACTAATTTATCAAAGTCATGACAACAAATGCATTCAAGAGGAATTTATAAACATACAGAAAACATCAACAATAAAAATCACATGAACTGAGACACAAAAACTTGAATCAGTCAAAACTTGCAAAATTTTATTGGAGATCTCATCTTTCCTGTGCCCCCCCCCCAAAAAAATCCCTTTACATCGAGTCTTTCATAGAAATTTATACAAACTAGGTTGTAACCAAATACGATTATCAGTTCCTACTTCTTAGCCTCTCAAAAAAAAAAAACTTTTACTTCCGAAAAATATGAAGATCAAAAGAGAATTGTTACAATCCCTGATTTTCTTCAATTATCTTGCTCAGTCATTATCTCAACAATCGGATGAGAAGTTCCCATGTTTCGCTTGAAGGATAATGGAATGACCTCATTTGTTTGAATGCAATAACTAGCTAAATGCATTTCTCATATGTAGGAGGATTTGAAAATAGATTTTTAATTTGCTAGAAAAAGTAGAAATCATCTATGAGAAGATCCACAATAGTTTACCCTCTTAAACTGTCAGCTATACCTTGGAAATTTGTCTTATTTTTTCTAGCTATGAACAAACATTTTATGTAACATTTGATTAGTAAGAACCTTCCTTTATCATTCAAAGATGAAGGTAACCCCATCCTGACTAGGTTTTCAAATTTATTTATAAAACAATCAATGTTTTTCTTTACCATCATGCATTTGTTCTAAACTATCTGTAATAAATTTATTTTTGTAAAAATATTTTCAGCCTCCATAACCATTGTGGTTCTGTCTTTCACACATTTTCTTATTAGTGCTTCAATGGAATTGGAATTTAGGAACTTAGTAACTTGGGTAGCAATTTGTGGTCGAGTTCCTAATTCCTAAAATGATTTCCTTATAACTTCATCTTCTTCATCTGTTAATAGAATTTCATCATCAATTATATTGAAATAGTCCCATATCTTTCCAATTTTGTTTATGATTTCATCCTAGATGATGTGTCTGGCCTCTACCAAATAAGATTTTCTGGACAATTTTTTCTCCAATTGTTCAATTTTTATAAGCAACTTAGCTTTGAGCTTTTCATATTCTGCAATGATTTTATCCTTGTCCTTGATTTTCTCACCCTGTGTTGCAACTGTTTTCTTCAATTTTTCAATCTTATCTCCCTTTAGATTCAAGTTTTCCAATGATTTCGATAATCCATCTGTTGGATCTGTTGATGTTATTACATGTGATGAAGAAGATTCTCCCTTAAAAATTTCAATCTTTTTTTCATGCAACTCCATATGTTCTTCCATTTGCACCATTTTATTCATGAGTTGATCATTTTTGTTTGGATAATCTATAACTCTGGAGTCTGTACATGTTCAATTCTAGGAATTTTAAGCCTAATTTTCAGTCCCTGGATCTCTGTATCTTTAGTTTTCACTAGGGCTTGCACAGATGCCACGTCCTATGGATTGGCTCCTAAGTCCATTACCCATTTTTCTAATTCCTCCACTCTTGTTTTCCTGGTTCTATTTGTCAACTTCTCATTTTTAAGTTGTTTTAAAAGATTTTCATTTATAACTTGCAGCATCTTTATTCCCAAGTTGACTATCCTCACATCTATATTCATCATTTCTCCAGTTTGTCTATGCATATCCATTTTATCCAGTGGATGCACTGTATTGAGATAAACAAACACCTTGGTGACCTTCTTTTTTTGTTTTGGCTCCATCAATGCATTCAATCTACCCTTTTCATAATCAATGGCAGAGAGCATCCTTGTCTAGGATACTCCCTGATCAAAGATTCCGGGAATAATTTGTTTCTTGATATTTGAAATCATTTTTCTAATATCCCTGAACTGATTAACATAATCAATCTTCTTTGATTGATCTATAGTTGACGAATATGTTTTATTCTTACCCTTTGTACTCTTTGGGTAGAGGATGATGACACTTCCACAACTACAACACGTCCTTTGTACACTAGTACTACTTCTTCCTGTAATTATTTTTCTTCAAGTTCATCAAGTACCTCTATCTTCTGCCTTTTTGCTAACTTCTCTTCCTCTATTTCTGAATCCTTTGAATTCGATTACATATTCTTTCTCTTGTATATCCTATCACATTTCTTAGGAGTCTTTGTGACTAAAGTAACTAGTATTTTACCATGGAATTGTATGATGTTTTGCATATCTTTCCAGCTATTATGGTTTGCCAACAACTTTAGCTCATATTTTTTGCTCATAATGATAAGGAGTCTGACCACGTGAAATCCTCTTTGATGAAATCAAAGCATGATGGTCATATATCCATGTTTCTCCTTGTTGAAATCACATATCTAAGAGAACCTTTGTTGCTACTTGCAATTCTGATATGAAATTGACAATAAAAGGTCCCACTTCTTTTTTTTATTTGAAACTAGCCTTATATTTTCTAGAAACAAAATGAAAATCATCTGAATTCAATCTTTTTCTTATGTATTCAAGTGCAAACATTTTGGGATTCAAGAAAATAGGTAAAAGAAAAGGTCGAATTTCACATCCATAGGCTCTGATTTCTGTGTAATTCTCAAATATATACTAGTCTCCTACTCTGTTATCTGGGCTCATCTGTAATAATTTTTTTCATTTAGGGAACATTTTGAGGGGAATTTCACTATATATGATCTAATAATCTTTCAACATAAACATGACAATATACTCTGAGAATCTGACATTCGTATGCTTCTTCTTAATCACAGGAGTCCAATGAATGACTGAAATTGGGTCACCAATCTCATCTTCAACTTTTAATCCAAGGCATGCAAAAATGGGTGGCTTGAGAAAACAAGAATAAATGAACAAGGTATGATTGGTATCTGAAACTTCTAAGAGACTCAAATTATGACAGTTGATAATATATTTGATTAGATAGAAATTGGTTATAATTGAATTTGGTCAAGGGTTTAGCCACAAATACACAAATTGAGACCATAATCCCTAACACAAACTCTCAACCACAAGGTCCTTATCTTTTCCAAAAATTGCACAAATCATGGATATAATTTTTCTTGAAGTTTCAGGAAATAGGTTAGATTCGATACTAACGTTATCCATAGGAACGTCAAAATTATTGCATAGATAACATTGTAATAGAACCACTCTATCATCAAGTTTCAATTCTCTGAAACATTTGGCCAATACAATATCATTTAACACTTCATTCTCAAGGTCTAATGGCTGCCTTAACATTTCAATGATGGATTTGAGAGTCATTTCAATGAGTACATACCCATCTATGAAAATTATAGCTCTTTTACACGAACTATACTTTGAGGCACACCAGACCATGAACTCGGGGAACCAAAAATTTTGCTAAATTAGATTCTCAGGCATGATAATGATCAACCAAATCTTTAGAATCCTACATAGCCTTCTGGTATAATTCAAAAGGATCAAAAGACAGGACTGGATCAAATATATCCTTACCTTTGTCAACTAAATCCTCTTCCTCGAAATTTAATTTTTTCTTAGTTTTAGTGGCTTGACAAAATTCCATTTAATAACGAAAATTGAAACAGTTAATATAGTTCGAGTTACCCATAGAGGAACTTGGTTGGGAAAGGACATGGGCCAGAACAATGTTGGTATATCTTGCCAGGTGCTTGAATTCTTTGTAAACCCCAGATAAACCAACAATTTTCATATTTCCCCTCTTTTCAAATCAACTCTGAATACGTCACAGTTCAAGATTAACATCAACTATCATCATATGGGACATGTGTTAATCCCACACTGATTGCGGGGGGGTCAAGTGTGGTTACGCTAAGTGCAGGTCAGGGTGGTCGTAATCAATGGATGTGCAACACTTTGATAAAGATTTACCTAGGGTTGTGTTTCACAACCCCCTTCCCCTGCGTTAACCGGCAAACATGCAGGCGGGGCGCGGTATATTGTAGACCATCGATCTGAAAGTCAGGGTGCGCGATCATTTCGGTAAAGAAAATGCATTTTTATTAATAAGAAAACCATATAATAACAAAAAATAAAAACTATATATACTATAGAATTATTATTAAGGTTTCTAATAAACCTTTAATAATTATACTTTATTAACAAAATTTAATGCAGAACTAAAAACTAAATCAAACTAATCTAATTGATTAACCCTTATAAAAATTTTAAAAAACACAATATTTCTGAAACTAAGTTATTTCTAAAGTCTTATTCAAATACTATTTGCAAAACCTAAAACTTTGACAAACCCTCATTATGCATCATGGAATTTTGAATTATATGAAAAATTTAGATTATGTTACAACATGTGAAATGAAAAACAATGCATTCATAGAATAGATCTTATGTTTACTGATTTTTTTGTGAGAACTTTCGCTCATGTCTAGTTTTAAGCAAATCCCTGCAAAAACAATACTGAATCAATAAATCATTACTCATACAACACCATGAAAAAAACATATCAACAAGAACTTCGCTACCACAGTGGCACTTATTATACAATTTATAATTAAAAATAGATAAATTTGAAAATAACTCTATGTTATCTTTGTTATTTATTTTAATAATGTTATCAATACAACTCAAAATTACAAATATAAATGGATGAGTTGTTTAAAAAGTAAATTCTCTCTAGCCTTAACCTTCATACTCACAATATGGTAGATGAGTTTTAATAAATAAATCTCCTCAAACTAAACTTTATACTCATTATATAAGAGACATTATATGGTCTAAGAAGACATTATATGTTTTAAGAAGGTAAGAACACTTTGTTAAGTGTTTATAAATTAATTAAAGATAAAAATAAAAATATATAATGATATAAATTATTCACAAGTAAACTCCTTGGAATGTATATATATAAATGGAAATCAAAAGATATATAAATATATTTATGATAGTGAATTATGAGCGTAGCGTGTTAAATATATGATTTGAATAATGTAAAGAGTATTTTATTTATTAATAATGACTAATCTTCTACAATTCTTCTTAACCCAGAGTCAGCTCCATATCCATATGCAATTGTACTTGCTGATTAT